>JBBPDA010000025.1:11331349-11347816 GCA_037974385.1 Arnoldichthys spilopterus
ATGTATATATATATATATATATATACACATATACATATATACACATATATATATATATATACACATATACATATATATACACACACACATACATACAATCACACACACATTTTATGATACTCAAGGACACTTTACTATAAAAAGGCAGCAAAAAATAGAGAGATAAAATATAAAAATGTGACAACACAACTACAACACAATAAAAAACAACACAACTAAAATATATATACACAAAATGTGGGTGTAGCATTAGTCCGAGGTAAGTAATGAATAATATGAGTAATATAAATGTATAGACATACATACAAAAACATATTTACAGTACTTGTTTAGAGTTTTCATACTGGTCTAGCATTAATCCGCAATAAGTAACAAACAGCAACGTCAGGAAATTAACATTAATGCAGAATACACTGAATTAGCAAAGAGTTCATAAGCTCCATCAGAAACCAGCGAAGCCGAAACATAGACAGACGGGACAGCCGTCCTTACACGGCGAGGGTTTTTGCTGTCCTAACTCACCTTTTAGATTACTGTTTTCTGAAAGTAATGTCATGTAAAACGGGTCTTTTTTTCCATAAGAACAAAGGGAGACGGATCATCGACATAAGGAAATGGGAATTCTTCAAAGTTTAAAACGCTCAAACACTTCACTTCAGATCACTACAAACTTTCGCGCGTTTAGCGCCGAATACGTCACTTGAAGAAACAATGAGTTTTTTCAAAATAAAAGCTTCAACGCGTTTAGTGCAGAATTTTATTCAGCAGAGAGCAAGTTACTGTTCAAGTTTCACTGTGGCCCTGTCATATTAGTGATTTTAAATCTCATATACTGTGACATTTTTCTCGTCACAAAATAATAAAACGTTGCATTCATACAGAAGTAATGCAGCTGTGTCAACTTTATTTTTTTAAATAATTTTCAGTAATGCATTTCTCGGTCGTTCCACGGTCATGGTCATTCTTCGGTGAATTAAATATGTGGCAATCAGTGTGTTACCACACAAAATTACCAACGATCCGATGAGTAATATAGTGACTTATTTTAAAGGGAGGTTGTGTTTAAACGCCCCCAAATTGCGTCGGTTTAAACAGTCAGCATTTACAGCGCTAGGAATACCACTCGTGCAGAATTAATACACGTTGTGTTTTTAGAGTAGTTCAGTTTTACGGTTTAGTTTAGTTTAACTGAGCTTTTATTTAACCGGCGGCTGTACTCGATCCAGCTGAAGCTGTAAAAGGAGACGTCGTGCGTCGTTACTATGGTTACATTAGGACACTTCCGTAAACACGAGCTTAGACATAGACGTTAAAGTCAGTCAGTGTAATATTTTGATTGTAAGATTGCGGGTCTAACATGCTAATGTCTCAAGGAAACAGAGCGCAGTGCCGGGAGTTCACCGGACCCACACCTCATTCAGTGGCAGTGGTGAGCTCACTTTATCCTTTCAGAGGTTCTAGCTAAGCGAACCAGTTAGTGTTAACACGGTCCTTAGTGGATCCCAGGTGTTAGTGGTGTAAGAAGTAGCCTAAGACCTTCTTTGTAGCTTCACTTACATCCTCTAAGTAAAAATATCAGTAACACAATAAAAACGCATCATTACAAATAAAAAATTTTGCAAAATAAAAATCTTACTTAAATATAAGAAAGTAAATCAACTAAATGTACTTAAAATAAGGCAAATTACACATTTTATATATTATATTAAATAATTTTCACAGACTAACTTTTGAGTCCATGCCAATATTGAAAAAAGTTCAATAATCTTGTTAAATATATATTTTTTTAATTACACCTGCTCCTTTTCCCTCGTAAAAATTCAAAAATATGTACATATGCAATTATAACTCATCTCAAAATTGTAACTGCAGGACACATGTTTCCTACTTTACTGAGCACAAATGTTCTGCAGGTCACACAAACTGAGGGGTGTTATGAAAACGCTGAGGCTTCACATGCAGCAAGTTTAATAACCACAGTCCAAAATCCAAAGTCATAAACCAGGCCAGAATTCAAAAACCAGAAAAATGGTTAGAAACGGATAACAGTCAGTAAGTCAGACAAGGCAAACAATACTTTTCAAAACAGGAAGCCTAGCTTAAACGCAGATGAACGCGATCTAGGCAGTCCCAGGTCACAGCAAGCTCCAGAGTGGAATGATGGAGGTGGATCTCCGTTGGCTGCTGGTTTCACCGGCCTGGGTTCTCACAAATGCAGTTTAACACTGGACAGTTAGCATTTTGTGCTTTATCAAAGCAGGAACAACTTGTGGGCATATGGTATTGGGCAGTTAGTGCCAGTGCTTTACCTGTTTGTTGGTGTGAAGCCTTTATCTGTTATTTTGATTTTTAGAAAGCACGATATCCGTCATCTAGACCGTCAGATTACCTTATTCTGGAGCGGAGGAAACAAGAGACTGCTCGGAACAAGGTGCTGGAGTTTACTAAGGACCAAAGTACCTGTGACTTGAAATTGCGCTGGGAGAGAAACACTGAGCAAAGGATGGTGTCAGCCACTATAGACAGGAGAGTCCGAGAGGCCATGGAGCAGTATCAGATGGGCATTGATGAGAGGAGAGAAAGGTTTTCTGATTTCTTTGTTGCATTGCATCTTTGAGTGCATTACTACGTTCAAATTAGGACAGTCTGACACATTTTTCTTTGTCTTCCTCTCGCTTATTACTGTTTTGACAGGTTACGGGAGATGCTGGAAAATGAGGAGAAAGAATTTCTGAAAGAGCTGGAGGAAAAGAAGGAGACTGTGCTTGAGAGGCAAACTAAAATGAGAGAAAGAGCAAAGTATCTACAGGAGAAAAGGGAGTGCGAGAGACAGAAAATTGTCGCAGATAAGCTTGACCTACTTTTCAGGTAGGAAAACTTTCTTTACTGCCAACACCCAAACCAATGCTATTGGTTAACCTATTGTGTTTATGTGAATTACTGTAAATCCATATGAAAATATGCAATGCCATATTAAAAATTGTGTTATTTTATGTACAATAATCATTTATAGTGTTGATTTCACCCTTTCCCCTTCCATCCTCATTGCTCATTAGCAGCTCAACACAGTGCCACAACATTTCACCCACACAGGGCCCTACTTTTCCTGATAGCAAAGTTGTTTGATGGTTTACTTAATTGTATGGATTAAAATATGAGGTCTGTCCAGAAAGTATCCAGTCATGTAATAATAAAAAATAGTTATTTACATTTATTATAATATTTATTATATTTAATATAATAACATTTCTATTTCTGGGCAGCACAGTGAATAGTTGTCTCTCTGTGTTGCCCTGCTATGGGTTGGCCTCCTGCCCTGGGTGTATCCTGCCTTGGTCAGCTGGCATTGGCTTCAGCATCACTGTGCCCCGAAATGGAAGAAGCGGTTTAGAAAATGAATGGATGGATTACTATTTCTATATTTATTATTATTTATAACATTTATTATAGTAGGTCATATTTTTCAAACACTGTACATAGGACAAGGATACCTCAGTCTCTTTCAAGACAGGCATCTTTGGACCTCACACAATTCTCCCAGCATCTCTTCAACTGTTCAAACACTCTGCAAAATCCTTTACGGGAATCACCATCAGCTGTCTCGTCGTATTGTCCTGGAAGTCCTCAGCCTTTCATAGGTGATTGTAGGTTTGGGGAAAGCCATGGTCAAATGTAATCCAGATTTATTGCTCTGCTCAAGCTCATTTTGAATGTGTCTCACACCCCCACTGACCAGTACAGTAAAGTCCTAATTATTCACACGTATATTTCAGTCTACTCGCCTCGGCTGCCAGTTAACATCGATGTAGCTCAAACCATTCTCATTATATTAACAATGGCTTTTTTTTCTGGCCAAACCTTGTATCTAAGATGCTTTTAGGATTAGCATATTAGATTCATACATATCTGCAACTAAATCCAAACATTTTAAAGTTTGTATAAATCTGTAAAGTCTGTAATATATTTTCAATATAAGACACATAGAAAACAAATGCAGAAACATTTTAACTAAAATGGTTATTATTACAGCATTGCTGTTCTAGACTATTTACCTAAGAGAGCTCCAGAATGTTCTGTCCTGTGTTTCAGAGAGCAGTGTGAAGAATTGCGGGCTGCACAGACGCGCCTTAGACAGGATGAGGTCTGCAGGGAGAGAGCTGCACAGATCCAGACACGGGAGGAAGCACGTCGGATGCATCAGGACGAAGAACTGCTGTTTGCCCAGCTGTGGGAGAGCGACCGTATGGCCAAAGAAGAGCGCGAGAACCAGCAGGCTCTGTGTCAGCGAGAGAGAAACTTTCAGACGCTGGCTTTCCTACGAGCTCAGATGGAGGGTGCAGAGCAGCAGAGACTGCAGGCCAAACAGCTTAAAGAAGAAGAAGCCGAATTACTGGTGAAAAACATTTCTATAATGAAGAAATGTGGCTGTGTGCATAAGTTCAGTTCAGTTTTATTGATCATATGCATGTTAAGGCTTGATCAACAGTACATCAAAATGTCTTGGATGAGAGGAACCAGTAAACTTAGTAGTTAGAATATGTAATATATGGCATGAATATAAAATGATAAAAGGAGCATAGGAAGGGACATGATTTTTTTAGGTATTCATGCACTGAGAGGGAAGGAATGTATGTGAATGAGCACATTACATTACAGTCTTATTGCAGTTGTCCATAATGTGAGGTATGGGATATTGTATAAAGTGCAGTGTGTGATAAGTGACCCATGTTAACAGCAATATTGCACATTGGGCAGAGTGCAAGAACGCTCAGTATGGTGCAAGACAGAAAGTATTAAAGGGACAGTATGATTATGAGTTCACTAGCCTGTCCATTAGTCTTAAGGTGTGGGCAGTTATGCTCCTGTAGTGTCTGCCAGAACAGACTGCATGCTGTGTTGTTGTAGTCCCTAATGATGCTGCGTGCCTTTCTCAGGCACCAATACTGTACTTTAACCACACATTATGTTGTTGTTCGCTTTGTGTGTGACTGAGTGTGTTCACAATGACAAATAAGTCACTTTACTTCACTTTCAAATACAGAAAATAATGAGTTGGTGTGTTCATGCACACGATTTGTGTTATACTTACAGTGGTCTGTATTTGCTGAAGTATGTTTGTATGCTTTGTTGTTCAGCGGCAGCAGAGGGACATGCTGCGTCTGGAGGAACAGCGAGAGCACAGGCAAAAGCTCCAGAGCCAGCAGAGTCGGCGCAGGCAGCTGGACCTCTCCCTACGGCTGAAGATGAAGAGACTGGCAAGGGAGCAGCAGGATGAGTTGGCCCTGGACATGAGCATCCTGGAGCAGTTGCTCACACATGAGAAAGATGAGAAAAAAGAAGAAACTCTTAGAAAAGTAAGATTTCATAATGCCACATTAAATCAAAAAAGAGCTGAGCGTGAGAAAAAAGCTTTACTGCAAAGTGAGTTGAACATATATACACTACAGACCAGCTGTTTAGAAGCAATGCCAACCTTGTTAAAAATACACCTGGAATTTATATTTTGGGAATTTGGGAGTTCGGAAAATAATTGAAAAAGACTAAATGTCAGAGACTGTTTAACAAAGATTTTGAACCCTGTTTAGAATAGAACTGTTAAATTAACCATAAAGTATTTTGGAACTGAAAAGTCATCTGCATCCATGTATTTGACCAGAAGTTTCATGTTAGAGAAACATTTCTGTTAAATAGATGGAACTACGTGGGGAACAGCAGCGTTATCGCCAATACCTCGCAGAACAGCTAGAGGAGCAGAGACGTCAGGAGGCAGAGACAGAGCGGCTGATCGAAGCAGAACTCCAGCAGACATGGGCTCACAGGGCAGAGCAATGGCAGCAGGAGAAAGAAGCTAGAGACCGGCTCATGAAGGATGTACTGGACACTCGCCGTTTACAAATCCAGGAAAAGTGTAAGAAAGAGGAAATGCGTCCAACACTGATTAAGACGAGACATCTTGCTGTGCTCTGTGTGAGGAGCAAGTAGTGAAGATTGTGGCATCAAAGAGTTCAAATACGTAACGTATGACCAAACAATTCAGAAGAATGAAAAATGATTGGAGGAGCATATTTAAGTAGTACAGCTGAAACACGGCCTATTACAGTGATGTGAAAAAATAAGTACATCCCAAAGAGCATATTTGAACAAGCAAACAATTCACCCTCTTTGATTCAGTGCCCACAGATAAATGCGATATACACAGCAAGTACCACCCTCACAAGACCATAAAAGTAGTATTAGTTGTTCATCTTCAGGTTTCTCTTGCAAATGTTTTTGTGAAACTGCAAGACATTGGACAGATCTGATCTGCATGAGAGGCAGGTCAGGAAAAACCTTTGCAAAAGAAGAGATAATTTGCAAACGAACATATAGATCAGGCCTTTGGAAATAATGCAGACAGAGCTGTTTTGCCAGAGTAAAAGTACACGTGTGGTGTATCGAGTGTGAATCATTGTTTTGCTTTTATCAGGTACCAAAAATTTCATTGCTTGTAACTCATTCACTCACTCATATCAATAACACTCTATGTCTTTGTTTATGTTTTTCAGTTACTTTACATATTGTGTTACTTTTAACACAAAAATTGTTAAGGTGGATAAAAATATGACAATATGACAAATGAATAAAACTGTTAACAATGTGACACAAAATGTGGAAAACAGAGAACAAACAAATAAAGAGGTTTTGAAAGTTTACACTTTTTAAAAACTGTTCTGTATGTTTTTAATAATTTTAATATCTAAAAATAGTTTCTTTCTATCTTTCTTTCTTTCTTTCTTTAGTGGAGCGCAATGCTCAAAAACAGGTTGAACTTGCAAAGGACAGAGATGAGCTGAACAGAATCATCCAGGAGAACAAGCTGTTAAATGAAGAAGAAAAAACTCGGTGAGTATCAGTCAGAAATATAGCCTCCCTCGCAATCTGTCTGTCTGTCTGTCACTGTCTATCTGTCTGTCTAGTGTGAGCTTGTACAAATGAAGTTTTCTTGTTCTTCAGTCTCAGGGAAGCTTCTCATGAATATCAGGCTGATCTGTTGGCTCAGATATTACACCAGCAACAACTGGGTGAAGCAAAGCAGGCTGAGAAGGAGCATGAGTTCCAGATGGGCCTGATTTACCAGGAGAAGTATAACCAGAAGATACAGGACATCTTGTCCAGACCTGTCTCCAACACTACAGCAGTTCACCCCTTTCGGAGAAGGGATCGACCCATCTCCAGCTAAATGGTTGTTAACGGTGCTAATAATATTAGCTAACTCAGTTAAACCTATGAAATTAAAAAAGTGAAATAAAATATTTGCAGTTAGCTCTTGCATTTTCTGTGTGTAGACTGGTATTTATCACCTAATCTCAAAACTGGAAGTTTAATGGCCTGACTGTTAAAGGAAAGTGTCTACTAGGTATTTCCAAATTGTGAAAACTAGTTAAAATGGTTTAAAGCAGGGTGTGAGGCTATGTAAGGTGAGGATCAAACTATATTTGCTTTTGGATTAAGTTGCAGTCTGTTCATGTACCTATATTCGCCAAACTTGCTTGACTCGACTGCCCAGATTTTACTGAGACCAAATTAAAAACTCTTCAGTCTGTCTAAGCGGAATCTTACGTAACAAAGGTTCTTCTTTCTTAACCAGCCCATGAGTAGGGCACTTTAACTTAAGCCATGTTTACCATAGAAACCTTTATGCTTGCCCACGGTAATCTCCACTCACTCACTGTTGCTGTGAGACAGCATGCCCCCGCAGTACACACTCATGAAGAAGTAGTGTCTTTAATTTTACTAGGTTATAATTAAAAGTGTATGCCAACATTGATATGCAGTGATAAGAAGTTTGCTAGTCTGAGTTATGTAAACCTTGAAAAATGAACCACAGGATTTCAGTGATGAATGGACAGTGGACCTTTATCCAATAGCCTTCTTGCTCAAATGATTACAACATGTGTAACCGTTTGTTTGTGCATGTTTGACATTTCCATAACAGCTGAAGCATGTTAAAGAGCTCAACACCCCATACCTGATAAAGGAGTGGTTTGGGAGTGGAGCTGTTGGCCTGATGTCATTTCTGTCTTCTCCTATTTTGCCACTCGAGGTGTTGCTCAAGCAGTCTACAGTAGTTCGCTCACCCCCAACAGTCTCAGCAGAACTCTCCATATCACCCTTTTGACAATGACTTGAGAAGCGAGAGACTTTGTTAAAGAGCTTTCCAGACCTGTGGTCCAGAACGTTTGTGGATACTGCTTCAATCATCAGTGAATAGGCGAAGAGAAGATGATTACAGAGCCTGAGCTTTATGTCAAGGTAACTCAGTTTAAACCTTCTATAGTTTCTTACTGTTATATGTGACTGAGGTCATCGTGTGGTGCACTTGTGTCTAATATGAGACAAAAGGTAGAGACTGTAAAGATTGAAAGAAGGCATTTTGAGACGGAGAGCCAGACCATGGTGTTTTGCTGTAAATGTGCATGCCACTGTGGCATCTATGACATGGAAAATAAGGAAATTGGGTTACACCCAGTAACTCACACATGCCCTCTGTTCTCTCTGCACCTTGCAGATAACAGCAACACAGCTGAACTTTGTTGAGATGATTTATTGTTCAATAAAATAAAGACAAACATAAAATAGCATAGTCTTTATGTATAACACACCATACACTGTACAAAAATAGTGTTTTCAATTTACAAAGTTAGTGTTTAGGCTGCCTTCACATATTGCAGTCCTTATATTTGAAACACTAAGTTAACATAATGGGTAAATCACACATTTCTGTATTCATGTTAACTTATTATTAGATGTTCAGCTAACTCACAATATGAAGGTAGCCCAAAAATGAACATTTTTCAGCTATAATGCATTTTTTCACAGTGTTCTAAAAAGAGTATTTAGTTTATCAGATGTTGATATTAATACTTCTATTTTGATGGAATTTTATTTTCCTAAATGTTTTCAGATGATCATTTTAACTTTACATGCATGCAATTTGTGCCAATCAGTTTTAGGTCCTATCTTTTTTTCTGAAGCACCTGTACTGCTTCTCTTGTCATATCATTGTTGTCCCAATTAAGCAGGGGTATTCTCCTGTCCTGGGGGGTCGGTTTCCAGCACAGTATGGCTTTTTCTCTGCTCAAACCCACCTACTTCAGCTCAACTGTTAAAGTGTGTTTGAGGAGGGGAACTACCAAACTTTGCTGGACAGCAACCCTCCAGGAAGGGATTTGGACACCCCTGCAGTAAGTGGGATTTGTCAGAGGTTCCACTGAGAATGCATTGGGGTTTTTTTTAGGTTTTAGGCTCATGTTGAATTGTGAAACTGTTATTTCAGTTTGGTTTTAGGTTGCTACACCTGCAATAAACCCTCAGAGTTCCCAGTTTATGTCTAGTCATTTGTGTCTACATCAGACTTTTTGTCTTTGCTATTTCATCTCATCATTTCATGTGAGTGAAAGTTATTTCAATAAAACCTTGAGGAAGAGTACAGTGTTTGGAAACATCATCATTTCTGTGTGTTCCGTACTCTGTCCCCTACAAAAATCTAATCTCTGGCCAAGAATGTCCCTGTATTTGCAGTTAGATTTAGATTTAGAGTTAGATTTGACATGTTAAGTATATTTGTATTTCTTAGTTATGTGTGGACATGATCATCAGTATATCAGTACTTTGTCTTGTGTCAAATAGTTGTCTAAATACATGCCAGGGTACATGTGTCAGTACATTTAATTTTATCACAAATGCAAATGTTACTGGAATTACATTGATATCTGTAATTCCAATGTTTACACGCTGAGCATATATAAAGAATCAATATATTGTCTCATAGTTTTATATGAAAACACACTTGTTTAAACTTTTCAGCTTATTTAAAGCCTTCTTGAGCTGAACCGTGCAGGGCAGTGTCTGTGTTATTCAGGGCCCATCTTCAGGAAGGCTCGCTCCAAAAACTGTATTTATGTAGCACCTTTCATGCATGTAAGCAGCTCAAAGTGTTTTAGACAGACAGACAGACAGACAGACAGACAGACAGACAGACAGATAGATAGATAGATAGATAGATAGATAGATAGATAGATAGATAGATAGATAGATAGGAATCATGGAAATAAAATGAATACTAAAGTGTCAAGTGGCATATCATATTAGAAAAACAGCAACCTTGGCATGTTTAAAGTGACATGTTATAAAAAGACTGACCAAGTTCTAACCAGGTGATGAGGTATCAGATTTAGTGCATACCTGTAGCTTATAAGGTAGTACACATGATTTACATGCATGAGAGCAGAGAGGAATCATTAGGCTCAGAACTTGACCCCTGCCCCTGTTGGGAAGAGTTAAATGGTCTATTGGCTCTGGGGACAAAGGATCTTCTATATCTGTCCGTACTGCAGGTCTGTGAGAACAGCCCACCACTAAACCAGATCCTCTGCTTAATTACGGTGCTGCGTAATGGACGATGGTCATTGTTCATGATAGACAGCTCGTTAAGTCGCAATCCACCGCGCTGTCCAGCAGGTGTCGCTCTCAGCCCTGCAGACCTCTGCCTCCGGCAGGTGAAGCCCCTGAGCTTTGGCTTCTTCGCGCAGAGCGGGAGTCAATGGATACGGGGAGGAACACGCCAACTTCAATTAGCTCTTAGACGGTTTCCCCGTTGTTTTTATCGGGCTCTTGTAACAGTTCATACCGCCAAAAGCATGGCGACTGTGCTCCATACAGTGTAGTGTACAAGTGGAGGAAAGCAGGAGGCTTTCTGTACTCCAGTGTAAATGAGGAAAGACAGGAGAGACTGATACACCTGCTGCGAAGAATACGCGCCAGGCTCCGTCCCGTCACTCGCTCGCTCGCTGGCTAACCGGGCTAACCGGGCTAGCGTCGACTCACTATCTTTTTCCGCCCTAGTTCAAAAGTACAAACTTCGGACTGTTACACGCCACCACCGGGACTCGGGACACGGAAACGTGACGGCGCATATGTTACCTGGAATATAAAACTTAATGGAAATATTTTTTTCCCAAGCGGAGAGGTGTAAACTGGCGTAAACTCGGCGTGCTAATGTTGTTGTAGTTGGTTTGGGATCATGTCGGTGAACGAACTGTACACTAAGGTGAGTTTCTCTGGGTTTTTTAATTGTTTATTTCTCTCTATATTATGTGTTTGTGTCTTTTCCAAGCTTTAAAATAAGGAAAAGTATCATCTTCCCTGCTGTAGCTTTCACAAGACGTCGGCAGTTTAACGTATGTTTTAATATTTATGCCTCGCTGTCGCAAACCCGTGATTTAATTACAATACTATACACTCTCACGTACACACGTTTGTGGCGCTGTTTATTTACAGCGTTTGTGGCGCTGTTTATTTAACCCACCAGCTGAAACTAACTATTCTAGCAGTCACCGCTGCGGACAGGTACAACGGCGAGGCGGCGGTAGTTTCGGCCAGTGGTTTCGGTGTTTCACCACAGCCAGAGGGAGGGAGGGAGGGAGAGAGAGAGAGACCTTTGACAGCACCTTTATTGTAACATTAACACAAAATTATCACATGAACACACACAGGCATTCAAATAACAGAGCTGACTCCATCAAAACAGATGTATGGTTTAGGAAAAATCCTCAGAAACCTTAATGTTTGGGATGCAGGTATAAAGTACGGGCTCCACTGTTTTGTCCCACACACAAACCTTTCGACCACACCGTAAAAGCCACTGCTGGAGTATTGCCACAGTGGCTGAACAGGTGATACAGCCGGGACACATATTTACACATTCCTTGCTGCTTTTGGCTGCTCGCTTTTAGATGTGACCATAATGATGAACTAGTCCGGACACTTTTAAAACCTCCATCCTCCGGTTTCACCTCTGAGGCCCCTCCAGTGATAGGACTGGGTTCATGTGCCGTCTCTGAAACAAAGACCATTTCTTAACACGGAAGGTTCATGCTTTTTTTTCTCATGCCTGTACTACTCCAATGCACTTTTTTTACAGGATTAAAAAGTCAGTAGATTACAGCCTGTTCAGAGTGAAGAAGGGAGAAACTGAACAGATCTTCCTGTTGTAGCAGGGCACACTGGCTGTCTGTCTCTTTTAGAATTTAGTTTAAAACACTTTTTACTTCTTAAAGCTATACGTTTTTGACGGAATTTGTTCCAAATGGCTGCTTAAGATCAGGAGCTTTTTTTTGTCTTCGATGCACCAAAGTGGTGGGCAGTGGTGGCCTAGCGTGATGGGTTAAATGCAGAGGTCACATTTTGTTGTGGTGCTTGAGTGTGTTCACAATGGCAGAGTCACTTTCAAAGACATGGAGCAACCTGCCCTGAGATATTCATCAGTCTCCTCTCTTTGTATCTTTAAAAAGTGGCTTAAACACACTTTTATACCCAAACTTTAAGTTAGTTTCTACTTTCCTTGTTTGTTCTTATCTGTTCTTTTTTTACTTTATTTTAAAACATGCTTTTTGGTTTATCTTAGCTTTATTTCTATTACGCTGCATGCATGTATTTATTTATTTATTTTTGTGGGTATGACTTTTCATTTATATACCGTAAAGCACTTAAAGCTGCATTCAGATGTGTGAAAAGTGCTATATATATATATATATATAAGTTAGGGACACTTCACTATTTTTTTTATTTTTTTGTGCCTTTAAGACCGATAGGTGTAATTAATCTCTACTCCGATTGGCTGAGCATCACACCTTATTTTGAGTGAATCGCCTTAAAACTTCACAGAGACTGGATAGAGCTACGCTGCTGAAAGAGCAGGTGTATGCAAAAAAGTTTCTTCCAAATTAGTAGCCACACATGGGCTGGGGAGGTGAAGAGTGGGTTCTGAAAGAGTGTTTGCATGCTAAATCAAGGAGATACATATGTTTTGACGTACGTTTAAATGTATTTTCTACTTTGGTCCGATCATGCAGGATAAAGACAAGAAAATGGCTGCACAGCAATATTTGTGATAAATTGTTTAAGGGATTCAGAGTTAAATTATTTCAGGGATTGAGAACATGACTGACTGGCTCACAATACTGTTAAGGCTCCTAATCCTACACATGACTCAATCCTTTCTGCATTCTTCTGACCGTTTAGCAATGCCGGCCAGATTGCTCAGTATTGTTTTTCAACTGTTTGTTGTCACTGTGCCTTTAAGACCGAGAGGTGTAATTGCTCTGTGCTCTGATTGGCTGAGCATCGGGCCTTATTTGGAGTGAAACCCCTTAAAACTTTACAGAGATTGAATGGAGCTACACTGCTGAATGGGCAGGTGAATAAAAATGCATTTCTTTCATTAGCCACACATGGGCTGGGGAGGTGAACAGTGGGTTCTGAAACAATGTTTACATAAACAATGTTTACATTCACTGTACATTTAACGTTTAAAGTTTGTCATTTGGAGTACACATGGGACACTTTCCCTAGTCAAAAGCTGTATGAATAAAAACCTTTTAATCTGATCTTTGAGTGAGTTTTGTGTGAGCTGTAGAGCCAGACAAACCTCATATGTTGTCACTGATTGGTCTACAGGGTTGGGCTGTGCCTATAATACAAAGCATTTTTTTTCAGTTTCATTTCACATCAAGATAATCTTATTCTTCTTCTCAGAGGCCTGTAGCCCGATGTGGGAGTTAATCTTCTAGCTTTTGTCTGTAAATGTATTAGCATATGGTATAGCTTACTATCCCAGCTCGACTGTGGATAGGCCTAGTTCTCAGACCACTAGTGCACTGAATTCACATTGCTGCAACAGAATATTAGGACGTCCCTCAGATCATTTGAATGTTCACTGTGAATCTGTGGTCTTTGCAATGGGCCTATCTGAGGCTTCTAGTTTGACCACAGCATGTGAACTGAATGGTTGTGCGATGGTTAATATCTAATAGAGATTTCTGAAGGCTGATCGGTCATTTGCATAGTTACAGGAATAACTGTGATGTTACATTGCTCACACTCGTGAAGAAGCGCTGTTTAAAGCCACTTGTCTACATCTAATCTGGATTTTATCACACAAACCTGCTGAGCACAGCAGAAGTACTTTTCAGTTTGGTGAATCCAGGGAGGTACCCCCACTTTACTCATCTGCGACCTAATGCGGCCTAACGAGTTGCTTGATCATCTAATCCCCACTAGAAGTAAAGAGGCAAAGCCTGAAATTCCATCTGTTTGGATGACCTCAACCTGCTGGCTACTGTCAGCATTACAGACACTCACGCACACGTGCACCTGTTATGTTCATGTATACGCTATAGAGCAGGATTAGCAGAGTGTACCCCTGCCCCCACTGTGTTTCCTTGGAGAGACCACCCCCAAATCCTTGTGCGTGACCTCACGTTACCCGTAAGAGGATCTATGGAGCACCGTATTGCTCTGACAGCAAAATTAGTTTTACTCTATTTCTAAAATAAAAGATTTTGATGCAATAGGTAATCTGGGATGTCACAACTCCAGCACATATATTACTGTGTAAAAGTCTTAGACCCCCTGAGAAAGCACTCATTAAAAGCTGTCTATCTGAACAGTACTGTACATATTAGAATAAATACAAATAACAGTAAACACTGATTTTATGTGTCAGTGTGTTGGTTTGACCATTCCCAGTTCTCTCCTAGTGGAGCCCAGTGTTACTGTAGTTTCCATCAAATCACTGGTTTGGGCTCAATCAGTCCTTCATTAGATGAAATCAGGCACTTATGGAGCTTCACACACATCCATACAGTGACTGGCGACATTGAGGAGAAATCTGGAGCTGAACCTGTGTCTTCTAACCACTCACACACCATCAACTACTGTTTACACACAGATCTTCATTCTTTTCACGGCTTTCCTGTTTGTTTGCATTGATTCTAATGTTCACTTGTGTTTTTGCTGCAGAAAGAAACTCACTGCTCAGATAAACGACTTTAAACTATTCGCATAGGTGCCTAAGACTTTTTTTTAGCTCCACGCATTCAGATAAAGTTATGTTGAAGAATGTTTTAGTCTGGAACCAATGCAACACAGGGAAGCCAGTCAGTACAGTGTTAAACAGACTTACAAAAAGCTGTCCAAGTGGTAGAGAAAGGTTTGAGAAATGGATGCATAAAATGAATTATGACTGTTTCATAAAATTATTAGCAGACTTCAGAGGGAAAACGAATTGAAAAAGTCAAAAATCAAAATCGGTAAAGGTTCTGCTGTGGCTAAATGGCAGAAAATGGGTCACTGTTGTAAAAAAGAAACCCCCCCAAGGGTTTTAAAAACTCCCAATTCAAGATACCGATGAGCAGATAAACAAGTAGTGTAGGTCCGGGGGGAGTGGTGCTTAGAGCCAGGTGTGTACCCCTCCCCCACTGTGGCTGGAGTTACCAAGCTCAGGTGAACTCAAGTGTCATTTTGGACCCTTTTACAGTGAAAGGCAAACACTGCTGCACAGCACAGCTTCTTTCATCAGCACCCTTTTAGCAATGATAGCACTTCACATTAGTGATACAGAAAAGTGGCATAGCACAGGGGTTCCAGTCCTAGTTCTGGTGACCCACACTATGCACATTTGTGTGCTTTGTCATATCTAGCACACCAGATTCAACTAAACAGCTCCTCATGTGCTGGTTCAGGTGTGTGGAGTAGTGTGCTGAGAACCCTCAACCAAGCAAATCAATTTTTTTTTTTTTTTGCTATTTTTTTGTGGAATAAAGTAGAGGGAAGTAATTGTTCCTCACCCAGACACAGTGAATATAGTGTGTTTGTGTGTGTGATTGTGTGTGTTTGTGTGTTTGTTTGTGTGTGTGTGTTTGTGTTTGTGTTTGTGTGTGTGTGTGTGTGTGTGTGTGATCTGCATGAGCCGACACCATGGTTAGTGGAAAAAGGTTACTGATGCTGGGCCACTGTAAGTAGAGGCGTCTGCCAGTAACACCTGGGATTTGTGAATTTTCCGCTTTAGTACTTGAGAGCAGACATCCTAAGTTCATTGAGGGCTGTTCTGCAAATCTACCATAGGCTGCTGTTAAATTATTTACTGCTCATGTCATGACAATTTTATTTGGCTGTTACTACTGGTTTTATTAGAAATCTTAGAATTAGAATTATTTTATCACAATTTTCAAGCATTAGAAAAATTAAAAAGGGACGAACAACAAAATGGATATAACTGGCCAGTCGTAAAGAATGCACAGGCTTTCAATGACTCCAGAGTAGTCATTGGACAAAAGATAAAAGACTTACAAAGACTTATGTACTGTTTGTATAGGATTGGTTTTTACATGGGAGAGTTATGTCATTCTTACTGGTATTTTATAGTTAAATTTTCTTTCCACCCAAATCTGCCATGAATAATAAGCCATGAGCAATTTTATGTACTGTGCCCTTCTGTTAGTATATATTTACATTAATACCAAATTAACCCTGTGCAAATTGCCTTATTCATAATATTCTATAATATTATTAATAAGGCTATATATATATATATATATGTATATATATATATATATATATATATAACATATATGTATGTATGTGTGT
>JBBPDA010000025.1:11350321-11365726 GCA_037974385.1 Arnoldichthys spilopterus
CTCACTTAGAAACTCATCAAAATATTATTTAACCAGTTCTGCTTCTGCAGGCGACTAAACGGGCAAGTTTTCAGTTTGACTTTACTAATTTGCAGCACTCGTCCGTTTCTTTAATGACTCTTTACTTGGCATCATTATTACGGCTCTTGCTGGACACACTCTTTTATTCTGACGTCAGAGTCTTCGCGCCCATTCTTTGCCTTCTTTCTCGTCTCCACAACAGTAAACTGTGCTGTGTGGTCTGCTGTGATTAGGAATGCGCAGCCAGCCGGGTTTAGTGGAGGTGAACAAAGGTGTCTCTTCTGCTCGTTATCACATGCAATCAGTGTTTTTATTGGTTTGTCCATCTCCTTGGCAACATGGCAGTTCTTGTTAAGGGCAGTCTTTCGTTGTTGGGGTGATTCCGTTGTATTGTTAAAAAATTTCAATTTGTGAGTTTTTCTCCCTTCAGTCTCTACCGTTTACATTACATTACAACACAACCTGCATGTTTCAATAATTCCAAAGTCTGGATATCTTACAGACCTGTAGTCATGCACTCTTACAGTCTTACAGAGTTAGTGTTTAGATATGCAGATCTAGTGCTGGGATGTTTAGATTACATAGAGGAGTGACTGTGCCATATTTCTGTGACATAGCAGGAAGCTCTGGTATGTGATATCGGAGAAGAGCTGAATGCTTAAGTACATCAACAGAATAATCATACATTCATGCACGGTTACAGTAACTGGAGTAATCTTTCTTTAATCCTTCTTGTTTTTTTGTTCCTGTCTGATGTTCATAAACCACCAGTTTATTGTACCTGTCAGAGCAGAACAATGCAAGTGCCTCATACTTTTTTTTAGTGGTTCCGTGCCAAATCAGTCATACATTCATGTTTCCCTGATGTCATCCTCCTTCTTATGTCATTCCAGAGTGGATAGTTTAAAAGACTGCATACACACCTGAGAGACGAACAAAAAAAAGCCCCAAATGAGACCTCACAGCTGTCTTAACAAGCCGAACATTAGCGTTGTTAGTGTTTTTCTATTGTATTCCTACATTTGTTATATTCCCTATTTCAAAAGGAATATTAAATATTGGTTACTTCAGAGAAAAAGCGTTTGAAAATTGCTTCCCTGAATAGTGCTTTGTGCACTCTTGGCCGCGGTTTCATACAACATATCAGCAGGTAAGCATAATTCATTAATGGAGGCCAGCAGAAGGCTTTCAGCAAGCTTTGCAGCTATTTGACTTGATCCATGCTGTGTTACCTCATTTTGATTTATGCTGAGTTTTTGTGCTGTTTCTTTATACGCTCCAGGACCAGTTGTATTTGTTTGGTTGCTGTGCTGTTAGAAGTGGCACTGATACTGGCACAACTTTCAGTCTCATACTTCCTCTGCTCCACAGGTATTGTGCTGGTGGCAATTAATCCATATGAGCAGCTGCAGATCTATGGGGAAGAAGTCATCAATGCATACAGTGGACAAAATATGGGAGACATGGACCCTCATATATTTGCTGTGGCAGAGGAGGCCTATAAACAAATGGCCAGGTGTGTACAGTGCTGTTGGTCAGCTAATGTGATGTGTAATATGTACTACACTGAACTTATGCTGAAGAAATATGCACAGAAATCAGCAGCACCGCTCACGCTGCTTAGATACCAAACAGTAATGTTTATTTCTTGATTGCAGGCCGTATTCCATCCCACTGATTTTTATGTAGCTTCAGATTTGTAGCTTGCACTTCATAAGGAAGTTTGAGAGCTGTTATTTTTACTGCATGCAATCAGTGGATTACCTCATTTGATTCAGTAGTTGGACCTTGAGTGTGAGAGCCATGAATAATCTCAGAGTTCAGCCTGCTGGCTCAGTAATGGATGGAGTGGGTGGATAATTACAGTGCCCGCGTGTCTCATTCCCTTGAAGCCTTCACATTTTTTTTCCAGTAGAAAACAAAAGACAAATCCATGATCACTTTAGGTTTAGGTTCAGTCTAAACGGCCCCCGCAGTGGATTGGTGACTCCTCGGTGATGTGTCAGAGTCACGACAACAAGAGGAACTGAAGGTGGGAGAGTGAAAATTGCAAAAGAAAGTTAGTAGCTGTAGCTCTAGCATTCCAAGCATCCAGCCATCTTCAGTTTTTAATCATTTAAGAAGACCTTTGTTTCTACTGAGTTAAGTCGGTTATATAAGAGACTGTCAAAGTCTCTGCTTTTCTGCGTTCATGCGCACAAGAATATGAAAGAAGAGCTAAAATCATATCAGCTGATGTGAACGTAAGTGTCATTGTGAACATAGCACAGCACACTGTGAACCACAATGTAATGGAACCTCTGCATTAGACCCATCCAAGTAGGAGCAGTGAGCGGCTGACATGGGCAGCACCCGGGGGGGTGGGGGTGGGGGGGCTGTGCTTGTGGATGGTAATTTGCTCACAGGTACCTCAGTGGTACTTCCAGTACTGGTTCCAGTCCAAATTTGAACCAGTGACCTTTAGGTGTGGCAGTGTAGCAGGACTGTACCTTGCTCAAAGGGTACCTCAGTATTGCCCGGGCCAGGACTCGAACCTGTGACCTTCAGGTCCCAAAGTCACTGTCCTAACCACTAGGCCACCACTGCCCAATAGGAAAAGTCCTTTCTGATACTGTACAAAAGCAAACCTGTCTGCTATCCACTGGCCAGCATTTGACAAGTGCGAAGATAAAGGTTAGATAAGCGAACACGTTTCTTGTTACCAACCTCAAACTGGAACGCTGATATAGTCAAGGTCAGTAAAAAGCTGACAAAAACTTTATATGTTGTGTATGTTACTTTATACAGTCTGAAATTATTGTTCTCTTTATTTTTTTCCTCAGCAGTAAGTACCTTATAATATGTTAATGCCACATTTCGGTGGTAAATGCATTATTTATGTGTTATGAAACCTCTTCATGAGAATGACTGTACTTTGCACTGTGCTCCCTGCAGAGATGAGAAGAATCAGTCGATTATTGTGAGTGGAGAGTCAGGAGCTGGAAAGACTGTGTCTGCAAAATACGCCATGCGCTACTTTGCCACTGTAGGAGGATCAGTCAGTGACACAAATGTAGAAGAGAAAGTGCTGGCATCCAGTCCTATTATGGAGGTGCAGTATGTTTTAGAACCATTTTTACAGTGATACATTTGAGATTATTATTGAAGTTACTTGGAAACTGTTTGAGTTGGTAACGTTGCATTCGGTCAAAATCATGCATGGAAGAGTCCTAGTCAATATGAGTACTTTATTTGACGGCTTTCCACATAGGGACTGCAAAAGCATGCAAAAGCACCGAATAACCATTAAACAGTATCCAAATATTTGTGAATAGATTGTCAGGATAAAATGTTTTTTGAAGAAACATACATTAGCCTGTAAATGAAAGTGATGGACAATAGTTTACATTATCAGACTATTATAATTGTCTGTAATTGTTATAATTGGAGATTATAAGGCAAGGGGTACCATTATATTACTACATCGTTATAAATTACATCACAGCACACCACAAAGATTTTCACAACGACTGCTACTGTTCATACGGATTATTAAGGCCATTATACTTAGTCAAATGTACACAACTGTGCTAGCAAACAAGGCCATATTTCTAGTGCCATTCCCCTCTCTGCCTTACCGCACTGAGGATAAACTTCAGCTACAAGATTTAACCATGGTGTGACACTGTGTCTGTCTGAACTGATAATAGCAGGGCAGTCTCAATCTGCCCTTCAGGAGGCAAATCTGTCTTCCAAACAGAGCATTTAAATCTCTCAGTCAATTAGTGCTATCACCTCAGACCAAATGAGCCTCGATGATAGAATGGCAATCTCTGATTGCAGAGAAAGAAGCTCTGTCATTTTCGTTTTTTGAAGGAGACCCATAACAGAGCTCAAACAGAGCAGCAACATTAATAGCGATCAGTTCAATTGCCTTTAGTGTCATTCTACAATGACGCTACAAAGAATCTGTTAATGCAACAAGAGGGAATGAAAAAATAATGTAAAAAAATCTGAAGATAATGCAGAATAAAAATGGAGGAACCAGCTGTGGAAGGAGAATGATGATGTTTAAGAAACATGGTATTTTATGGCTAAGCTCCCACTAATTTAGAATGTTCCTGTCTCTGATGAAGTTCTGATGATCCTGGCACCTTTTTCCCCATCACTCCCAACAGACTACATTTTACATGTTGTCAGTATGACAAACATTTATTTATAAACACACTTTGCGCTTGTAGGCTATCGGGAATGCAAAGACGACGCGCAATGACAACAGCAGCCGCTTTGGGAAATACATCCAGATTGGCTTTGACAGAAGGTATCATATCATTGGAGCCAACATGCGAACGTACTTGTTGGAGAAGTCCAGAGTAGTATTTCAGGTGAGTATGGTGTGGGAGATCTCTGACAAGAGCCTGTGAATTTATCAACATCCCTGGTATGTTGGTGTTTCACAGAATGGTAACTGTAGTGTTGAACTCCATATATTTCTCCAGGCTGAAGACGAAAGAAACTATCACATTTTCTATCAGCTCTGTTCTTCAGCTTGCTTGCCGGAATTCAAAGATCTAGCCTTGAGTGAGTAGTCCTGTAAACTTCCACATTATTACATACGTATTCATGTTTCTTTAATGTTTTACTATTAATTAATATCATAATTTTATTTAGCATAGTATTATTGTGTAGTGTTGGTTTTGGCCAGTGATTTGGGCAGTTTGGCACCTGCCTGTAAATCATTACAAATTCCTTCTGCATTGATAGAACATTGAACAAAATATACAGCATATTGGGATTAGATTTGCACATATTATAACTAACGACGGTATGTCTTTGCAAGGATTACAGAAATACATGAATAATATATGGCATGCATTGTAAAAGAATAATTTATCAAAATACAGTGTTTGTGCTCGCATGACCACCTTGGCTCATCAAAACACACAGTCGTATTAGTTATTAGAGATCAGCACTCAAAGCTCGTAAAAAAAAACAGGGCTTATGTGCACATTGCATGCTTTTGCATTGTCAGCACTGCAAAAGCCAGGATTTTTAAAATGAGAATGAAATAGTGTTTTGTGCAGCATGAAGATAAGAATTGACTGTGTTCGGCACATTATCAACTTTTTTTTTTTTTATTTAAAGCCAGTGCAGAAGACTTCACTTACACATCTCTTGGTCAGAACATCTTCATTGAGGGGGTAAATGATGCAGAGGACTTGGAAAAGACCAGAGAAGCGCTCTCACTACTGGGTGCGGGTCACATTTTTCACTTTATATGCTGAAACTGATTTAGCTTTAGAGATCCTTCACCAATCAAACGTTTCCAAGTTAAGGAATTCTTGGGGTTCTCATTCAGGTGTTAAAGAGAGCCATCAGATGAGCATCTTCAAGATAATTGCCTCCATCTTGCACCTTGGAAATGTGGACATTATTTCTGAGAGAGATGGAGAGTCTTGCCATATTTCCGTAAGTGCACATTACACAGCTCACCTATTTTTTTTTCTCATGTGTTAAGTAAATACTTTTTCACTTATTCTCTCAAAACTCATGTTGAATTTAACAAATTGATACCAAGTCAATTAGTTTCTAGTTTTAAGTATTAGTTTCAAGTATATATTAAAGTTTTAAACCTCTGAAATGACCAGGAGCAGCCAGAGAGTCCATTCATATAAGTTAGGCCCAGCTATCATGCATTGTTTTTTGGTGTAATTACTGAATAATAAACATTAGGATATAATAAACTTGAGAATATGGAGTATTAAATAACCTTATAATTACTCAAATTTACTGCTATTAACTCCTCAAATCGTAATTGTCATTATAATCCTACATTTTTATGCAAAAGTTTGGGCATCAGATAATTTGGTTAAATAAACTGTTGGGGGTTTTCTAAGAGAAGATAATTTAGCATCATGTACAGAGAAATTGTGCACGTTTTAATGCTCAGTTACTGTACATGTGCTGTATTTTATAAATTGGGGGAAAAATTGTTTTATTTCTTTATTATATATTAAACTGAAGAAAATGGATCGTGCTGTAACTTCACTTACACAATCATCAAAACGTTTAAGGGAACATAACTTGCATTAGGATTACTGACTGGATTATAATCCTGTGGTTAAAGGTGATTAGTCATATGAAGTGACCTTGTTTAATTTCTGAAATTGTTGTTCTTTGCTTTCTGACATGCAGAGAAATGACCCTCATCTGTATCATTTCTGCCAATTGCTGGGTGTGGAGCAAGATCAGATGGAGCATTGGCTTTGCCACAGGAAGTTGGTCACTACAGCTGAGACCTACGTGAAGAACATGTCCCGCGCCCAGGCAGCCAATGCCCGGGATGCTCTGGCCAAACACATTTATGCTCATCTCTTTGACTGGATAGTAGAGCACATCAACAAGGCCCTACACACCTCCACTAAACAGCACTCTTTCATTGGAGTGCTGGACATTTATGGGTAATTCTCCTGGAATGGAATAAGCATGACCAGTTTTAGCTTTGTGTTTTTGTGTATTTCATTGTGGATAAATACATTTAAAGTAGTGATTTAATGTGTAGATTGTACTATGTTTAACATTGGTCTTTAGTGGGGAGTGGTGGCCTGGTGCTTAGGATGCTCCCTTTGGGACCTGAAGGTCGTAGGTTCGAGTCCCAGCCCAGGCAATCCCACTACACTGCTCCCTGGGCGCTGTTGGTAGCTGCCCACTGCTCATCGTGTGCACGTGTGATGAGTTAAATGCAGAGGTCACGTTTCGTTGTAGTGCTTGAGTGTGTTTACAATGACAAAGAGTCACTTTCACTTTAGGTGGTCTCTATGATTTCAGTACAAGAAGGAACCACTGATTAGGACAGTCAGAGCTTTTAGATTGAAAATCTGGTGATTATGACTTGCTTATCGGTGCATGAACTTTAAGGCTGTCAAGGAATTTATTTCTAGAGAAAGGAGTAAACAGAGTTAAAAGAGTATATATCCTAAGAGTCTGCTCTTCTCAAAGTGTATTCTAAGGGGTAAAAAAATATATAGCCTTCACAAACCAGCAAGTTTTATGTCTTAACAGATTTGAAACTTTTGAGATTAACAGCTTTGAGCAGTTCTGCATCAACTACGCCAACGAGAAACTTCAGCAACAGTTTAACTCTGTGAGTAATGAAAAGATGCTCATAACTCCTCATTCCCTATGTGAAATATGCATAACTATATAGAGTCACAGCGATGATGCATGCCCACAGTAAATGAACTTGGTAATGAATCCATTTTTCATGTAATCCTTGCAGCATGTTTTTAAACTGGAGCAAGAGGAGTACATGAAGGAGCTGATTCCATGGACGCTCATTGATTTTTACGACAACCAGCCATGCATTGACCTCATAGAGGCCAAGCTTGGTATCCTGGACCTGCTAGATGAAGAGTGCAAGGTTACTTCTGTTCTGATGAATTCCAAGGAATCTATTTCCTGATATAATGAACCTGAAGCATTTATGAAGCTAGACGCATATCTGCCTCAGCCACATATCTGCGTTTAATTGTTTATTCACATTTAAAGAGTTTTGAAAATGAGTAGATTATTTATTCATTTTCCCCATCTGGTCTAGCATGAAACATCTTTGAAGCTATTGAGCATAATTTGAAGCTACATCAAATGAGTCCCACAATAGGTAACCCAAATAGAGGCTGTTGGCATTCTCGCTTTCTCTCACTCCTTCTCTTCTTACAGGTTCCTAAAGGAACAGATCAGAACTGGGCACAGAAGCTGTACAGCCACCACCTGAGCAGTGAGCACTTTGAGAAGCCGAGGATGTCCAATAGTTCCTTCGTTGTGGTTCACTTTGCGGATAAGGTTGGTTAAAGGATTTAGTGAGTAGTTTGGAATTTAAATTTCACATTTTCTCACTTAACCTAGATGTAGGCAGTTTGCCAAAGCCAGGCTGGAGTGCTTCTTTAGTTTAGCACTGAAAGTACAAGGCAAACTATTTCCAACTACTTATTATTAGGGTGGTGCATATTTCTCGATGTGGTTTAGAACGCAATTTGACTTGAAATAAAAATAAACCAAACTTCACCACATAGTTGGATGCTACTGACAGGTATTTTAGAAAACAGGGTTTGTTTTCACCACCTCAAATCACTTCAGGAGTAGGAGAATAGGATCTACAGTCAGATTTTGTGCACCTTTATAAATAAGGAGGAATCCTTTTTAAAACCGCTTTAGAAATACCAGCCATAGTGTAGTCTGAAATGGAGAAGTTTTGCTTATTTGTAAGAAAGTAATGCTGTGTCCTAAACCACATCAACAAGTCTCAATTTACTAATCAAGATCTAAGTGACATTTTAACAAGTCAAGACGTTTTGACAATGTTTTTACAGAAATGGTTTGGGTGGCTATTGATATCCAGTGTTATTAGCTGCCTCATCCTTGAAGCTGTAGTGTTGAACTGAAGCACAATTTTGACACTGAACATGTATTTAGTGATTGACTACATCTGGGATGCACAGAAAATTGAGTAATAATTAATACGATGTTTTTTGTTGCACTGTTCCTTTAAAATTGCAGCATTTTTTAGAAGAACTTAGTCTGAATTGTAGCATATTGTGCTGGGTCATTGTAATATATTGTGCAGAGACCGTAAATTGGTCTCTTCGGTGCTGGAAATAAGAGAAGGATCAATGTTCCTTCTCCACTCCCCTCATTTAGAAAAGCACTACTGAAGCTCTGTAATGTCCAGAAGCATTTGTGTAAGGATAATGAATTCAGATGCTGTCCCCTCAAGAGAGTTTTAGAATATCTTATAGATTTTTTGTGTTATACAGTGGCTTATTTAGTGCATAGTTAGTGATTCCAGCTGTTGAGCAGCACAAATACATCAATAGAACTTCAGAATAACCATTGTACTTGTTAAAAGATGATACAAGTAAATATATCAAAAATGGGGATTCAGCATTATACTGGGATTATACTTCTACCGTGGTACGAGCACCGATGGTAATCATACTGTGTACATTTGCTTTTTTCCACTATTTAAAAAATGCAAACAGAGAATTTCACTTGTGGATGTGTTTCCTTTCCTCATTGACTCTTCAACTAGCGCATGCTCACACACCCTCAAAAATGCAAAATAACATGCATTTTGCAAAAACGTGGATCGAAAAAAAAGCTGCAAAAGAAGGGACCACATCAAACACATTTTCATCTTTGAGAACACCATGGCTCTGTGCATATCTAAGTGTGGGTCCTGTCTGTAACTTTAATCCCTGATGATTCAATTTCCTTATCAAAATAAAATATTATATTTTAATTCCCTATTAAAATTATTTTTCACATTGTGTCTCCCTGCTACATCTCCTGACCACAAAAATAAATTACTGTACACAAACAGACAAATATAATGAATCACCTTTTAAAATGTTTGAAAACATTCTCTGTCAAAGATGTATAGAATGTTTTTATCTGTGTAAATAATGGCACAGTTTTCTTGAGGTGTTACACACAAATTGCCTTGGAGTGTTTTCACATGTAGTTTTTCTCCAATCAAGAACCCAGGAATAGTAGCGTTCTACTTTGGTTAATTGTACTTTTGGCTCTTGGAAGCAATGCTGACTTATGTCAGAGGTGACTGTGTCCTGTAACACAGTACAAAAGAACTGTGGACATTTAAAGGTGAATAAGGTGAAGAGCTTAAGCTTTTGCCCACATTAGATCTCCCCCATAAGTTGATCTTCTCTTAATTATCAAGTGCCATGTTCCAGATTTTGAAAAGTTGTGTTGTGTGAGATTTTGGTGTATTTTCCTTTGTTCTTGATATTTAGGCTAATGGCAGTATGTTTCCTCACTCAGGTGGAATATCAGTGTGATGGATTCCTGGAAAAGAACAGAGACACTGTGTATGAAGAGCAGATTAACATCTTAAAGGCCAGCAAGGTGAGACAGAAAAAGACACTTGAATAAGCTTTAAAAAACTCACTCATGCTTTGCTGTGAAAATTTTCATAGAACGCATTAGCACTGAGCTTTGAAAACAGGGCCAGGGAGCAGTTCTGGTTATCTTATTATTATTCTCAGGGACCACGAACATCCACAATTTTTGCTCCAACTGCTCTTGCAACATGTAGGACCTGTATGAAAATGACTATGTTTATTTAAAAAATGTTTTATATATAATTTTATTTATTTATTTATTTATTTATATATATTTTTTTATTTATTTTTTTTGTGCGGGGGGCTTTTGTTAGGATGACTAAAAAATCATTAAAAGAAAGAGTCTGCCCTTGTTGTCATGAACCCTCATTTCTGTGCATGATCACTTTTTACTTGTCGTATTCTGTGAGCTTGTGGTGTTTATAATAAAACCCTTTTTATTTTTATGTGTTTATTTTTTATTGTTTCAAGACTTGACCAAACTTGCCCTGTAAATAAGCCCTGAAAGGGGACCAGACTAACACTGCATTCATCTCATTTGAATACTGGTTCTAAACTGAATTGTGACTGATTTTGATTATTATAAGAAGTGGTTTGGTTTATTATCGAGAAGCACATTGAGAGATTTGTTTAATGCCGGGAGCATTTGCTTAATTGTTTGCTTAATTTAGGAAATCCTGCCATAGAAATTTGGTAATTCTAGAGTTTCTCTAGAAATCGTATTAGGAGCATAGCATGTGCCCCACGTTTCTGGTCAAGTTCTACTGTATTTGTCCAGTGAAACTAACTTTAAAGGAAATTTAACAAAATGTAAGTGGTTAAGTGTTTTATAACATTTCTCTTTAGAAAACACATGCTAAACTGATCCTTACACAGCAGAGACAGTGTGGGACAATCAGTGTATATGAACAACAGCCATATGCATCATATCACATAAGCAGGGAGCATTGCCTAATTCTAGGTCAACACACACCTCATTGTCATTGCATCCTGTCCAGAGGCTCACTGGCAACGGTATGCAGATGTGAATTTGTACTAGTATAAATTGCTTGAGGTTTGAACTATTCCTTGCCAGTGAGCTTATAATACAGATAAACAAAATCTTAAAAACCTGGAGCAATGTTAATGAGCTCAGAGTGTAACTAATGGATTTTAGGTTTAAATATAGCCACAACTGAGGTGTGTCTGAAACGGCTGGATTATCCAGCTGCAATAGCATTTAAAAAAAAATATCTCTGTTTCTTTTAGGCCTGATCAGAATATTTACAGTATTTATTTACAATATCTGAGCAGTTAACCTTTGGGAAGTTTACCAGTGTGTTGGCAGTAAAACTGGAATCATACAAAACAGAGAATAAAAAAGGCAAAGGATATTGTATTTATTTTCAAATTATTTTATGATCATAAAATAAAATGAGTCTCTGTAGAGGAAGCATTTACTTTCACTACATACAGCAAAGCTATATCCTGAAACTGCACCATTTAATGTGAACTGTGAATGGCAAAGTGTCCTTGCATGACTAAATAAAAACTTATTTAACTTTGTTAGTAGCATAATTGAGGAAAGTCTGTCTCTGCTCTTACCTTCCAGTATTGTTGTTGCACTGTCTGCACTAATACAGTAGATATAGAGTAATGGTTCTTTATTGCACGTTGTGTCAACACTACTCTATATCTGTCCCGTCTGACTGATCAGTGACAGGAACATAACAGAACTGGTAATACTTTTTCTGAGACAAGCAAAACTTAGTTCTTTCTCTCTGGTGTGTTATGTTCTATAGTGTATGGTAGGGCAGGGAAACTGGTCACATTTTATTTTACTTTGAATTTGGCTTCCATTTATTATGAAAATATGTTAAACAAGATGAAACTCTCTTATTTAGGCTCATTTTGTTTTCCAGTGATTCTCTTGTTTTGTGTAAAATTCAGCACACCCCTTTCCTTAACAACGCTAGGCTTTCACCCCATAGCTAAAAGCCCAGACTCATTCTCAGCCTAGCCAAGGCAAGTTTGTCCGCTAAAGCCAAGATGACAGAATGAGAGCTTTTGGTCAACAAGAAAGGCAAAACCAACTTTGTTTCAATGAGTCTGATAAGGAACAACAATAACTGCTATGCAAGATTTGTTTCATGGTCAATGAGTAATAATGCTATTAAAACCATGATCTCAACATGATCTTTTGTAAAATGCAATAAAAGCAAAACTCTATGATTTCTTAATTCCCTTAAATCTTTATTTAGTACAGATATTTTCAATGTTATCACTGATGAGTTTAAATATATTTTACTTACAAAAATTCTAATTCAATTGAAATTACAATAAAATTCATTGAAGTCAAAGTCATTTCAAAGTGTCCCAACTTTTCCAGAAATGGGGTTTATACAAAAGGCCTCTCCTGTGCATTACATGTGGTAGTAAGTATTTGAGTATAGGGCAGTTGCTATCAACAACAGTGGAGTAATCTATGAATTGACAATGAATTTTTTTTTAAAAAGCCAAAACTTTCAACTTACTCTCAACAATAATAAACTTTGCATGCCTGTTAAAGATTCCACAACACAAATTGATATAGGAATATTATTGGATGATGAAGTGTTTTCCTTTGTTAAAGCAGTCAGTCACTCAGCTGTCATGTCTGCTCAGCTGATGTTTGTTATGGCATTCCTCCCACAGTTCCAGCTGGTGGCAGATCTCTTCCAGGAAGGCAAAGATGCTCCAGCTCTACTCCCGACTGGCAAAACCTCCAGGATTAATGTCCGTCCTGCTAAGCCTATGATCAAAGGCCACAACCGCGAGCACCGCAAAACTGTGGGCCACCAGGTAAAGTCTCGAGAAGTACACAATGAACACTAACTGGCAGTCAATACATGTGGAGAATATGCTGAAATAAAATCACACCACCACAGCAATATGTGATATTTGATTTTTGAGGTTTGCAAAAAGGTAGCAGTGCAATGGTGGAAGAGTAAAACAACATTTTACAAAGCACAATGAACTAGAACACAAAACGTTGTATTAATTAACATTTAAATTCAATTAAATAAATGAAATTAACTGAATTTTCTTGTTTAGACTCTCTGCAATATGTCTAAAGCTTGTTTTAGTTTTCTAAAAAGTACTGATTACACCCACAGTGTGCTTAGGAAACCTCACAGGGACCATAACCGTAAGATATTATTACTCAGCATTACCCTAGTTATCAGTATTTAACACATTCTGTATCTGGCCACAAGGACACAGCACCTCTACAGACTGCATAACAAAAACACTTGAAGTACAGATAAAAAATTGTATTAACAAAATGTCTTCAAGGAGACACAGATGTCTTAAAGATTACTCACTGTGTGTCTATTCAATAGTGTTTGGCCCTCTAGTCACCCTGCCCTGTACAACTGGTTGTTTTCCCTGCATTTACACAACCATTTTAACTCCAGAAGTACTTGCCAGTTGATTAGTTGGATCAGGTGTGTTAGAGCCCCAAAATATGTAGGGCAATTGCACTACAGGACTTCAGTTCTCTAAACCTTTTTATTATTTCCCTGTTCTAGTTTCGGAATTCTTTACATCTTCTGATGGAGACTCTCAATGCTACCACCCCTCATTATGTGCGCTGCATTAAACCCAATGATGACAAAGAGGCCTTTGTGTAAGTTTTGTGTTCACACATACACCGTCTGTGAAGCAGCTCTGTTAATCTATAGTTACACTCATGAATGGATACACTCCGTGAATAGCGTGTATTAGTGATGCACCAAAATAAAAATTCTTGATCGTAACCAAATTCAGGACACATTGGGCAGAAAGAAAAGCGCAGACAATAAAGGTTTTACATACAATAAAACTTACTAAAACAATCACTGTATGTAGGCAGTACTGTGCCCAAAGAAATTTATTCATCCACAACAATTATTATTTTTGCTGTAATTCACATTTTATTTGCCGTATGGCATGGGCATGCTAATAAACACTTTGTTTATACTTCTGTATATTGATCTTGTGTTTTCGGTTGAAATAAGACCATTTATGGAGTCGTTTTGATACTCGATACTTGAATGAATAGTGATTACATGTCATCATAATGTCTCTTAAAGAAACTGAACCTAGCTTCTTCCTCTAGCTCAGGGAGTTTTTCGTTGCTACTGTCGCCTTGGCTTGCTCGTTGGGGGCTCAGACACAGATTTTGTAAAGCAGATTTGTGACAGCGTTCATTGTAAGAAGCCCTATATAAATAAATCTGAATTGAATTGAACTAAACCAGATGCATGCAACTGACATTGTCAGTGCTAACTGGTGCAGGGTCGTGAACTAGGCAGTAGTTGGTCCACCAGCAGCAGACTGCAACTGCTGCACCATTTATGGTGGAATGGAAATATGAATAAGAAGCGAACATTAATAAGAAAATAATTTGAGCACAAAGCGAACATCCGCTTCATACAAAATGAGTGGAACAAACAGTAATTTAGCAACTATTTCTCATTTGTAAAATTTCTCACCTAACTGTGTGTTATTTAATGTTATACCAGCAGAATAATAGTGACTTTCAGCTGTAGCTGTGTAACATTTCACTATAACATGGAATTTACAAATGTGAACAGATATGATATATATATAAATAAAAATAATATACTACTCCTGCAGGCTACTGATACAATACAATTATACAATTCAGGATATATATACAGTGGGTACGGAAAGTATTCAGACCCCCTTCAGTTTTTCACTCTGTCATATTGCAGCCATTTGCAGCCTTTTTCCCTTATTAATGTACACACAGCGCCCCATACTGACAGACAAAAAAATAATTTTTTAATTTGTTGCAGATTTATTAAAAAAGAAAAACCGAAATATCACATGGTCCTAAGTATTCAGACCCTTTGCTGTGACACTCATATTTAACTCAGGTGCTTTCATTTCTTCTGATCATCCTTGAGATCACCTTCATTTGAATCCAGCTGTGTCTGATTATATGATTTTACTGATTGGACTTGATTAGGAAAGCCACACACCTGCCTATATAAGACCTTACAGCTCAGAGCAAATAAGAATCATGAGGTCAAAGGAACTGCCCGAAGAGCTCAGAGACAGAATTGTGGCCAAGGTTACAAAAAAATTTCTGCTGCCCTTAAGGTTCCCAAGAGCACAGTGACTTCCATAATTCTTAAATGGAAGACGTTTGGGATGACCAGAACCCTTCCTAGAGCTGGCCGTCTGGCCAAGCTGAGCTACTGAGGGAGAAGAGCCTTGGTGAGAGAGGTAAAGAAGAACCCAAAGATCACTTTGGCTGCACTCCAGAGATGCAGTCAGGAGATGGGAGAAAGTTGTTGAAAGTCAACCATCACTACAGCCCTCCACCAGTCAGGGCTTTATGGCAGAGTGGCCTGTCGGAAGCCTCTCCTCAGTGCAAGACACATAACAGCCCGCATGGAGTTTGCTAAAAGACACCTGAAGGACTCTGAGATGGTGAGAAATAAGATTCTCTGGTCTGATG
>JBBPDA010000025.1:11365826-11379985 GCA_037974385.1 Arnoldichthys spilopterus
TGGGGTGCTGTGTGTACATTAATGAGGGGAAAAAATTAATTTAAATGATTTTAGCAAATGGCTGCAATATGACAAAGCATGAAAAATTGAAGGGGGTCTGAATACTTTCCATACCTACTGTATATATATATATATATCCTGAATTGTATCAGTAGCCTGCAGGAGTAGTATATTATTTTTATTGCATTCTTTTTACATTTGACATCTACACAGCAAGATCTTTGTTCACAGTGTGTTGTTGTTTTGGGTGGTGTTTTGTCACAGTAGGAATATTTTGTTTAATATCTGATTTTATTGTTACACTGTCGTGTTGTTTCCGTGTTTGTGACTTGCATTAACCCCTAGTGCGAGTCCTCGTTTGCATGGCCCAAGGGGCAGTTTAGAGTTGGTGTCTACTGTCAGGTATACCCTGGGTCTGTAGGTACGGGAGACCCTCTGCTGTGTTTTGCCCATGAGATCTGAGCCCCTGGCTATGAGCTTGGATCCAGCAGCCACTAGATGCTACATTGTAAAGAAGTCTGTCCTGATTGGTTAACATTACAGTATATGGTGTGAATAAACATAAACATTGTTTTTGCTTCTGTCATTGATCTTTACTACACCAGAGTGTTCTCCCATGTTTTTATGGTTCTATACATCAAGGCAGATCTTTAAACTGTCTTGAATATCTGAAAGGTCACTTCTTATGCCTGTGATATCTAGGCAACAGATTTGCTTAAATAAACATACAGATGCTAACAGACAGAGACTATTAGAGAAGATAGAGAGACTAAGCTGTTCCAGTGATTCCCCATCCATGTAATCCATGTGTCATTCCATACAATATCCTAAATGCAGTGTGAAATAGATGAGAACCTACAAAAACTGGTGGGTTTACAGCTCATTTCCAAAAAAAGGGCACAGCCTTGTTTTGTTTTTCTCCTTTCTGCACATTCCTGAGGACAAGAGCCTCCTTATGAGGACTAAATTGAGAGATGTGTCTATGTCACATGCTTGGTGGTGTTGTTCGCAATCAGCAGAGAGTTGTTATCAGTGCTCGGAGTCAAGTCCAGAGCCTCGGAGTCCCTGCGTGGGCAGCAGCCTCCCAAATGCCTCTCACACGAGAGATGTGTACGATCCTTAAGAAAAAGATAAGGTAGTGTTTCCTGGATTGTCTTGACATTTTTTTAGCCTGTATTTTGTTTTAGTGTAATTCTCTTTATGGTCTTTAATTTTTTTGTGTGTGAATGTGTTTAAATGTTCCTTTGAAAGTCAGCAGTCCATGACAAGGTTATGCAGTTGTTTGAGGTGATTTAAGTCCATTTTTAAATTTTGTAAATTCTCCATACAGCTTTGATTCCAGAAGAGCTGTCCAACAACTACGAGCATGTGGAGTTCTGGAGACCATCCGCATCAGTGCTGCAGGATATCCCTCCAGGTACCATCACAGACACAACTCTGTAGGGGTGTCTTCCTGTCTAGAGAATTTAAACTTGACGAGCCCCAAAAAATATGTGGATATTTATTACAAACCCCATTCTCAGAAAAGATGGGAAATTTGTCAAAATGCAATAAAAACAAAAAACTTTGATATCTTAATTTACATAAAGCTTTATTTATCTGCCAAACTATAAAGATTTTCAGCAGTTTCACTTTTAATAACACTTTTTAATCATTTTAGAACTGAGGAGACTAATTGTAGTAGTTTGTCATTTGTAGTTTTGTCCATTTTTGCTTGATATAAGACTTCAGCTGTGTAACTGTCGCTGGTCGCTGTTGTCTGATTCTCCTCTTCATGAATCACCGTACATACATGTCTATGTTGTAGCCCATGCAGAATGTTGCCTGGCTTTGTCTTGCTGAAATAATCATACATGTCTCTGTAAGAGACATTGCCTTGATGGAAGTGTACGTCTCTCTAAAATTCTAACATATGCCTTTGAGTTAATGGTGCTGTCACATACATGCAAGTCACCCATGCTGTGGGTACCTATGCACCCCCACACAATCACAGATGCTGTTTTTTGCGCATGATGACAATCTGATATCTAATAATCTTGCCCTTTAACCTTGAATTCTCTGAAACTTTTCACAATATTATGTCATTATGTCAATATTATTATCAGAGCATATCGGATTTTTGTTTCCAGCTTTTGTGGAAATAAGGTTTGTATTTAATTAATTACTGATGTTTGTTAACTTCACTTAGCATCAGTGTCATCTGATGTTATCAGCCAGCCTATATGTTGGTCTGGCTATGATTTGAAGACTGTTTGCATTATTTTAAACCATTTTGCCACGTACTTTAGCATATAGTAATATACTTTGATGTTTGCTTACAACACATTATTCAACACCGTTTACATTTGGCCAGTGGTGATATAGGGTTAGGGAGATGAAAATTAAAATTCCAGACCAGTACAAGTGTTACAAGTACCACTGTGCAAGAGGCCATCCCCAAGCGCTGCTCATATCACCTGCCCATAAAAATGTTGTTTTTTTTTCATACGCACTGGATTGCATATGAAGACATTATCTTTCATTTATATTGAATTCATTCTTGCAAATCATGTAATTACCATTTAAATAACATTTCACTAACCCTGAAGGTGATACTCCCTCTAACCTCCACTGCAGCCCAAAACCTAGCCTACTAATCCTGTTCTAAGCTTGGTCCTGATCTAAACCCTAACAGTGCTGCCTTAGACTATACATATAAATTATTCATACTCTAATTAAATTGCATTTTGCTTTGGTGTTGTAGTCTGCTCACTGTGAGCCACTTTGAGTCTACTCCAAGATGTCTATAAAAATGACCTTATGAGACCATCAAAGATGCGATTGCAGTTATGCATTTTATTCAGATATATTTTAGTCCTTTTTTATTACAAAATGAAGAGGATTGCTTTTCTTTTCTCATGTACTTTCTTAAAGTTTTCATAGAAAAATGCCTTAGAGATGTCTGCATTAAATCAAGGATTAAAGATGACCCCTCAGTTTCTTTGTTTGACTTGAAGTGTATTTGTGCTCCCACAAAACACTCAGGAAAGTGAACTTCAGACATCTTGTAGTTTGTCACCCATAAGAACTTGTCCCTCCAGCTCTCTTCTCTTTGTGTAAAGAAACGCTTATATCTAGCAGGTAGATACCCACAGGAAAACCTCATTCACAGGGCCACAATACTGAGCTTTAACATTTAATCTGGTAGACTAAAGCAGCTATTATTTTAAATAGAAATAACGCCCCCGTTGTTAGTCATTTAACTGCCAGGGTTGATACATTCTAAGGCTTGGTAAGTACATGGACACAACATGGAATATGGGACACATAGACCCATACTGTATGCAATACAGTACAACATGAACCTCTTGAGCACATCTATTCTGTTTAAACAGTTAACAACAAGGTTATTGAGGTGATTCCTGGTATAGAGAAATGGGTAAATTATGTTGTATTGTTTTGGTTTTTTTGTCACATGGTGTCCTGTAATATAAAATAAGAAGACATTTTGCACTGATATCAGGTGTAGTGATACTGCATTCAAATGCTAAAAGTAGATAAAGAGAACCCAGTTAAACACATGAGACTGGTGGGTTTATAGGTAGGTTTCCTCACATGAACTGCTCACTTCAGGTTCTTCCACAACATTTCTATTGGGGTCAGGTCATAACTTTGACTTGGCCATTCCAAAACATTTCATTTCTTCTTCCTTTACCGTTCTTTGGTTGAATGACTTCTGTGCATAAGGTTGGTGTCTTGCTGTATGAGCTTCTTTCTTTTGGAACTGAGTGCAGTTCAAATGTCCTGACAGTTTCCTTTAGATTTAAGAGAGAAGTCTTTCAAGGCTTAGAAGTTACTCTGGAGTTCCTTTGTGACCTCGAAGATTATTACATGCCTTGCTCATGGAGTGATCTTTGCTGGCTGACTTCTCCTGTGGAGGGTAATAATGGTCTTAGAGGTTCCTGCATTTGTACACAGTCTGTTTGACAGTGTATTGGTGGTGTACAAATTCTTTGCTGAAGGTTTTATAACCTTTATAACATCATTTTCTGAGGACTCCAGAAATCTCCTTTTTCGTGTCATGATTTACTTCCCCAAAAGTCATGGATCAATCAAAGTTGCCTGAAAACTGTAATTTCACCTTCAAATGAACTGCTAGTCCTAGTAATTAGTACATGTTTGCCTCCCACATATTGGATCATTTTCCTCAATAATTGACTGATCAAGTATAATATTTTTGTCTCATTTGTTTTATTGGGTTCCCATGATCTACTTTTAGTACTCTGATGATCTGTGTACCAGTTATCCACAGTGTTTTACTCTATCATGTATAAATACTTTAGCATTTAATAATGTAATACTCACTGCCATTTAAATTGTATGATTTCAGATGGACATACTCCGATTTCTATAACCGATATCGGGTGCTCATGAAAAAGAAAAACATGACTGTTGGCGATAAGAAGCAAGTCTGCCGGAACCTGCTGGAATCATTGATCAAGGTAAAACTTTTAATTTGTTTTACCCAACTAAAAAGATCAATTTCAAGCTAGTCAACACGCTTTGGCACAGACTTTATGCTTTCTTCTAAAATTTGCATGTATGGAAGCTGTGGTAACTTTCCAATTTGAAGGCTGATTGCAGAGTTACTCTCTGATCCTGTAATACACAGCACAGGTTCCTGATGTTTAGAGCGATGATAAATTGCTGTCTCATTTATTTTAATGCTACTCAGCCTTTGGCACTTTGAAAATATCGTTCCTCATCTCTATCATCTCAATAAATTTTTAGTTTGGAAACTTGAACTGCACCCCTCTCTAGAGTGTTCTCTAATGGCTTCAGCTTTCTTAGCTCAGCATTTCCCTCCTCCCCGCCTTACTAAAGCTGGCTGGCAGGCCTGATGAGGGTCTGATGAAAAACTGTGTAATCAGCATCAGTCTCTTCAGGCTATGGTAATGTGGGGACATGGGAGTGGAGGTTATTAAGCTCAGATGTGGATGTGTGTTTACTCCTCTAACAGATTTAGCTAATTTGTTTTATTATCTTTGCATACAGGACCTATAACAGGATTTAGTGGTATATAAAACTGTCAAGATTACAGAGAAACTCATATTTCACATAAATATATGACTTGTTTAAAGTTGTTTTGTGTTGTTAATTGAATTATTGATTTTTTTTTTTTTACTTCATGGTTCTCCCAGGATCCAGACAAGTTTCAGTTTGGAAAGACTAAGATCTTCTTCAGAGCAGGCCAGGTAGCATACCTAGAGAAGCTAAGGGGAGACAAGTTCCGCTTTGCTTGCATTAAGATCCAAAAAACGGTGCGTGGATGGCTGCAAAGGAAGCGTTACCTCAAGATTCGCAAGTCTGCCATCACGCTACAGAGATACGGACGTGGCTACTTGGCCCGCAGGTAAGATAAGGCATTTAAATTCTAGAGCTTCTACTTTGCATTGACCTGCTATAGTCTTTTACATGAGACCTCTTGCTCTTCTGTTCAGCATCATCTCATTTCTCTCCTCTCTCCCAGGTATGCAGAGTACTTGCGGCTCACTAGAGCAGCCCTTATCTGTCAGAAGCAGTACCGGATGGCACGGGTACGACGTGCTTATCTGACTGTTCGTCAAGCCGTGATCACCATCCAGGCCTTCACCCGGGGCATGTTCACAAGAAGGCTATACCAAGAGGTACCATACTGCACTCGTCCGTCTGACATCTTGCTGTTTTTTCTATCTTTGCTTCTCTTTGGTTTTTCTTTTTTTGCATTCCAGTTTGTTTATGCTTGCTTTCTCTGTCTCTGTCTCCGTCTCCGTCTCTGTCTCTGTCTCTCTCTCTCTCTCTCTCTCTCTCTCTCTGTCTGTCTGTCTGTCTGTCTGTCTGTCTGTCTGTCTGTCTGTCTGTCTGTCTGTCTGTCTGTCTGTCTGTCTCTTTCTCTCTCTCTCTCTCTCTCTCTCTCTCTCTCTCTCTCTCTCTTGCTCTCTCTTTCAGCTTACATTTTTCCATCAATAGCTATGATGACCCCCTCCCCTTAAATTTAAAACAGTATTTATTGCTTTTTGGGGTCTGGGGCCAGTAGGGGTTTCTGCAGAGTGCTGCATACCATTAACCCTTTTTTACTTAGTTAAAAAAAAAATGAAAATCATATTTCTTTATTTTTCCTCTCTATCCATACAGTTCCTGCTCCACCACAAAGCAATTATCATCCAGAGAACAGTACGAGGATGGCTAGAGAGGAAGAAGTTTGGTCGTGCCCGAAATGCAGCAATTGTGATTCAGTGTGCCTATCGCTGTGTACTCGCCAAGAGGCAGCTCAAACAACTGAAAATTGAGGCCCGCTCAGCTGAGCACTTGAAGAAACTCAACACTGGCATGGAAAACAAAATTGTCCAGCTACAGAGAAAAATGGATGATCAGGTACAGCAGATGCCAGCCAGTGAACACAGTTCACAGTGATCACAGTATTTCAGTACGTTAATAGCTAAATCTTCCCCTGTTCTGTTCATTTCCATAGACAAAGGAGTACAAGAATCAAAATGAACAGTTATCTGTTGTCAACACTACTTTGGGCACAGAAGTGAACAAGCTGCAAAAAGAGCTGGAGACCCTCCGCAGTCGCCAGGGAGACAACGCTCAGCTGACCTCTCTGCAGGAGGAGCTTGAGAAGCTGAGGGTGGCGCTGCAGGAAGCCCACACCCAGAGGAAGAGGCTTGAAGACGAGCACAGCAGTGAGAAGCTTATACTTGAGCAGGTGAGGGTATATGCAGCCAGGAATCTTGACAATGAAAGTGAATTAATACCTTTCAGTAAAAAGAATTCATTTGAATCGAACTGTTGGTTTTGTACGGCTTTAATTTGATCAGAAACATTTGAAGATGAATAAATATAGGATATATAAACTGTATAGAAATATACATTCCCTGCAGTCTAAGAGAAATCATACAGTAGGCTTTTGGAGCCAGAATGGTCATAAATATTATTACTAATATCCATACTTCTTTGCCATTTAATCAAGTCAAACCAGTTGTTTGCAGTTGCAGCCAGTTTACAAACTACATTGAATGAAATGATTGTTCTGTTAATTTTCTAGTCATCATACTTTAAAGTGATAATTACATAGACATTATGCCTGGTCTGAATGTATGTTGAATACATTCTATTATAAAATTCTATATTTATTTATCATTTTCTCTTCTTAAAGTTCATATATCTATTGCAAGGAAATCAAATTCACATGAAGGCATCTACTGCCACTTTAATGAAGATACTACAAGATCCGTTAATAAAATACTGTAAAAGCTCATTGCTGTTAAATAGGGCCTTTGTCAATTGATGAGTTGTTTTAGAGAGGGGTGCTGATAAAGACTGCTGAATTCTCATCCTCCTTAGAGAGTTGAGGAGCTGGTGAAGGAAAACCTCTCGCTGAAGGCAGAGAAAGAGGAAATGAATCAGAGAATCCGCCGCTCCAAGAGTTCTGAAGGTGAGTTTTACACCCCGCATCTTGGGACAAACACTGACACACTGTTGAGTGCTGTGTATCAGTATCTAAAGTAAAATGAGCTTCCCAGAAGGCAGGTTTTGGTTTTGTTTCCCACACAAGAGGGATCTCTGTGCAGAAGTAGGGCGAGAGAGCTTACAGAAACAGCATTGGATTTCAGGGCTGGAATGCAAAATCTCCTCTTTACCTGCTGGTAAAGAGCTCAGCATTGTTCTGCACTGGTTCTCGTGCACGAATGGTGCTTAAAACAAAAGGTCAGGTCTCTGTTAAGTCTAGCATTAACATGCATGTTAAGTGTCTTTATTGCTGTGTTCAACTGTTCCCAGTTTGTTTGTTAAGCTAGTGCAGATAATGAAATTTTAACCACAAGTTTTGAATGATGAGCATGTGCCTTTCACATGAGCCCATGAACCTATCACTTTATTTTTATACCATTGATAATTCTGTGGCAATGCGTTTCACTGTTTGACTTATTACATTATCTTGGCTCAGATCTTGGAAGTAAATGTTGTTTCTCTGAAATAAAAAGCTGCTTTGTATGACTTTGAAAAAGAAGACACTGAAGGTTCAGTTCATAATCAAGCCTCTGTGTACAGACTTTGACAGCTTGAGGTAGGCTGGAAGCCTTACATAACATGACCACATTATCATATCTCTGTTTGTCACAGATAAACTGAGAACAACGTGGTACTGAGGAGGAAAAAGTAGTTAAATTTAAGTTCAAAGTTAAGTGTTTCAGTTCTCCTCTCCAGTAGCCTCTGTTTAGCTTAGCGTTCTCACGGTTACTTAAGCAGCCATGACTTGAGCCATGAGTTTGTCGAATGGAAGGGTCAAAGTTGGCAAATAATGTTACAAGCTGTAGTAAATCATATCCTCTGGTATAAAAATTAAAGGCTTAATAATTGCCAGTAATAAAGATAGTTGTAAAACTAATTACTCCCCCCCCCATTTCTCAACGCAATGCTAGTCAGTGCAGGCACCTCTTTGCTGACATGACAGAATGGGCAGATGTGTTGAGCTGTCCAATGACATCGTGTTTGACGTGTTTGATGGGATTCGGAGGGTGCATGTCCTAACCTGCCTTTTTTCCATATATTGCAGGTGAAGAGAGTAGTGTGTCTCAGAAAGAAGTTAATCTGCAAGTGGAGCTCGATGAAGAGAGGCTGCGCTATCAGAACTTGCTGAAGGAGTTTTCCAGACTGGAGCAGAGATATGACAACCTGCAGGAGGAGGCCACTTATGCCAAGGTAGCATATACCCAGAGATAATGAAATCTCAAGCTTTGAAGAAATGAAAAGAAGCAGAAATGCTAATCCATTGTGTTTCATGTGTAATGCTGTAGTTCATTCCTGGCCATCGGAGAAACCCCTCTAATCAGAGCAGTATAGGATCTGAATCCCCCTTCCCCTCCATCACCATGTCTGAGGTTGGAGACACTGAAGACACTATCCAACAGATAGAGGTACGGCTGAGTTTTGTCACTGAAGGCCAAAGTACAATTACAGGACAAACACAAACATTCTAGTGTTTGCAGTCATCTTTAGTATGTTCAGAAGAAAAACAGGTAAAATGATCTAGAGTGGTAGAGAACAAGCCTTTCAGCAGTCAAACACAGATAGGTCACACAAACTGAACATTTGCAGTTTGTTCTGTCCATACTCTACCCACATTGGCAAGAATCGCTTTTAGTCTGATGAGTTTAGATGTGCTTATTATAACATAGTCACTGTAAATATTTGTCATAGTGAACACACCCCTCACACAAATGAAATGTGATCCTTGCATTTAATTACTCCATATGTAGAGGGCAGCTATCAACAGCACCTGGGGAGCAGTGTAGCAAATGGTACATTTGCTCAAGGGTACCTCAGTGGTACCTGGACTTGAATCTGCAACCTTCTGATCACAAGGGCAAGTCCCTGACCACTAGGCCACCACGGTGTTGAAGCTAGTTGGATAGTAAAATTAGCTCAATAACAAAGCTACAAAAAACACTGCACTCGATTTAAAAGCATGATCTTTCAAAAACATGCAAAAGAACATAATTTCATCTGGATAATCCATATTGATAATTGCATCTAAATTTCTGTATTTTGACAAAATCTGAGTTGGATGCTCCAATTTCTCATTAGGTTAAATATGATTTATTCATTTATTCATATGCATTATATTTCTGCCTGTTTTTAGCCAGCATTTAAAGACTGTCCAAACCTTGTAACAGTAACTATGAAGAAACACATTTTTTGAGCGTTAGTTTATTAACCCTTCAGACTTTAGAAAGACGTCTAACGATGAACGACTGCATTACTTCCATAGCATGCACTCTTATCCCGAGTGCCTTAAAACTTAAAAATGTCCATCCAAGTTCATTTCAATACTTTGCTTCTGTAGGAGATGGGCCTGGGGAATGCAGCTATGGACCTCAGTGTGTTTATGAAGCTGCAGAAGCGAGTGAGAGAGCTTGAGCAGGAGCGAAAGAGGCTTCAGACCAACATGGAGAAGATGGAGGAGCTAAGCAAACGCAAAGTAAGTGTAATACAAGCTCCCTGTGCATATATACTCTGTCCTGATGTTCTCTCCTAAAAATGTCAGACAGGGCCGAGCTACAGACTGAGAACTTATGTTCAGCACTTGTGTCTTTGAGTTTGAGTGATAGCAACACATTAAAGGGGTCTTCTTAAAAACTGTAACATGTAAGCGGAACACTAGTACAATGTGTGTGTGTACTGCCTTTTATAGTAAGGCCCTCTTTATCTTTTAACGTACCCCTGTTATTGCTCATGGTCATAAATATTATCACATCAATACATCTCGTAACAGTAACCATCTCCTGTCTTATCACAAAAGTTCAGCTTGTGTTTACTGTTTTTTTTCCCCTCTTTGATCTCTCAGACAATTGATCCAAGAAGCTCCACGTCAGAGGAGGACGCAAACGCAGACTTGGCCTACAACAGTCTCAAGGTTTACACACACATGCACATTTTGCTTTTGCTTAGACTAACGGTCACTGGCGACATGTCTCTTCTTCTGTACATCGATTTGTGCTGCACTTTGGCTGGTTTGGTGATCCTTGCACTGCTGCCTGTTAAACTGTGGGTGAGTGGGACGACAGCGAACCAAAGAGGTAGAGCTAGAAAACTGATTTGTATCATTACTGACATTTAATTGGGGACATTTTAGTGATGCAAATGACAAATATCAGCCACGTGATTGACATTCAGTACGGTGTCTTTCAAAGTGCTTTTAATCTGACATGACCGGAGCTGGACATGGATAACCTCACTGAGTTACTGCTTTAACTGTTCTTTATTTATTTATTACTATTGACTAGAGCACAAGACAAAGAGTAAAGGATTTATTCTCTCTGCTTTTTCACAGAGTTTACTTTCATGAAGGTTAGAACTCAGAACATATAATATGGTGCCTAAACTCTAAGCGACGTCAGCGCAGTTATTCACTTTTTGCCAGGCATTTACGAAATACATCTGGAGATTTCAAGTACTAAGGGATCATTGAAATTGAGAGCTCAAAGTACAAGGCCAGTCACATTTAAGCCTTTTGCAATGCTTATCATGCCTTTATGGATGTAAGAAGGCATTAGGTGATTTAGAGTCTTTGATAACTCATTGAATTTAATGTGTTAAAGTAATATGGTTATATAACTTTCAGTGTCGCTGGTGTCTCAGTGTTTTTTGTGTCTATAGCCAAGTGTTGCTTAAATAGATTTTCCAGCTCTTCGTGTCAGGATCCAGACCAAGTTGGCAAAATGAGGTTTAGGTCTTTTACATTATATGTTGCTCGACATTGCAGACACTCAATTTGATTTTTCTCTCCACAGTCCATAAAATATTTCTCCCCACCTCCGTTGTATCTTTTCTCCCTTTTGTATTTTTCTCTTTCTCTCTCATTTCTTTACCACTTTTTTCGCAGCAGGTGCACTATGTGGCTCTGCTCTATTTTCCAAATTGGCAAATATGCACTGAAGTTTGAATATGGCATTCAGCAGAAACTTACATAACATCAGCCTTCCTCAGCAAATGCAAATGTTTGTTTTTGCATTTTTTGTTTGTTTACAGACCTAATTTCACAAGGCTACAGAATTTTACCCAGTCTCAGTCTATTATGAAGCAATGTTTTTTTCTCACACACACACACATGCACATACGCACATGCACATATGCACAGATTTAAGTTTTCATTGCTCTGCATGTGTCAGACTGCAAAATATGGGGCTGTTTTTTTTACAATAAAATAATAAAAGTTGTTAAATAATTGTTTGCATCTCTTCACAAATCCTCTTCTCTTTCTCATCCTCTTCTATTCCACAGAGGCAGGAACTTGAGTCTGAGAACAAAAAGCTGAAAAACGATCTGAATGAACTTCGAAAGGCAGTAGCCGACCGGGCCTCCGGCAGTTGCTCCTCCAATGAAATGCAAGAGAGCTACAACCTGCTGCTAAGTCAACTCAAAGCAGCGAACGAGGAGCTGGATGTACGCAAGGAGGAAGTTCTTATGCTGAAAACCCAGATTGTCAGCTCCACAAAGACATCTGAGGATACCAATTACATTGTGAGTCTAAATGTTATTGAAGTCTAATGGTCGGAAAACGCTGCGAAAAACCTTTTTGTTGAAAAGGAGGCCATTTGATTCAGCCATCAAAACCTTTTAAGTTCAGCACTTGAAGTGAATTTCCTCTAAAATGCCTCAGTGTTTCTGGTGCTTGTCTCATCTTAGCAGTAAACTCCATGAATACAAAATACTAAATATTGAGCATTCACAGAATGTGTACGATGCAGTCATTTTTATGATGTTTGTCACAAATGTATTCCGTTTTTTTACTGGAACAAAAAAAAAATGGACGGCCTGGATCACCACACTGTCATTCACCTTTACTTGTGAACTGGCTTGAACTTTGCTGTAACAGCATGCGTCTAAGTCTTTCATTCAGTACAACATGCTGGCAGGTGAGGCAGTGAGCCAGAGCAGCTCGACAGGGAAAAAAGTTACTAGGATAGGGAGAGATTTACTAGGACAGCACCATAGTGCCACAGCACCACTCACTTAGATGTCTGTCTCTTCACCCTGAATGGCAGGTCACAACAGCTTTCATTATGTTTAGGCTGTTTTTCAAAACTTAAGAGTGATCTTTCTCTCTCAGTGTTTGTCTTATTCTTTCTCTTATTTCATTTTTTTCTCTTGGTTGCATCAACCCTCCCTCTCTTCCTTGCTATATATATATATATATATATATATATATATATATTTGCTCACTTTTTCTTTCCAATTCAGGCAAGCGTGAATGCTCTCTGACTGTGATGGATTAGGTTAAGGTTGTCCCCCCAGGGGTTCGTTCGCCTGCCTGTAAGAAAGTGTGCTCTGCTGGCAGCTGAAGCTGATGTATTCAGTCATGAGTGTTATAAAAGACAGGAGGATGTTAAAAGCCAGTGATGGCAGGGTTACTCTGTCAGGGCTGAGGACATTGTGCCGTTTTCTCAGATATTATACACGTTAGCACTTGTATTTCTATGTTTTTGTTCTTTATAATTTGTCATTGAAAACTATCAGCATAACTGTAGTTTTGAGCTTTTAAAAACAAGCACCCACCACACATCACTTTATGCTTTGTGCCTGTATCTCATGTCCTAATAGAACAATGACGTCTCAGAATGGGCCAACAACAAAAAGCCTATTGACAAGGAGGAGGCTCTTCAAGCATACCAGGGACTCAGCGAGTCCAAGAGGTAAGTAAAAAAAACTCTGGCTTTTGCCCTTTTCTAGTTTCTATCTTGAATATTACTTTTTAATATATATCATAATGTCTTTCTTAATCATGCTCCTGGCTACTCTCAGCTCTGCAAGTACTCCTTGACTGCACATGACTGATCCAGCTCATTAGCTGACTATGGAGCCCTTAATATGTTGGGTTTAGGCAATTAACATGGAATAAGCAGTGCCTCAGGAGCTTAACCAGTCAGGGGCAGGGTTTAGTTGTGGATAAAATTGTAGCACTGCATGTTATCCCTTAGTTTCAGTACATATTTATGCTTCTCCACAACACAGCAGAGATATTTTTAGCTGTCACTTCTGAAATAAACACATTCTTCCCCGCTCTGAGAGTGATGGGGACTGTCTGTTTTGATAAACATGTCCTATCCATTCCAGGCTTTCATAGTACATGACTAACCTAAGCTTATACTCTTCTCTTCTATCTCAGTTTCTTATTCCTCTATGAGTTTACTGTCATTTTTAGGGGCCCAGGCAGTAGGAGCCAAAAAAAAGAATGTTATAGTATTGAGAAATATCCTCTTGAAATATTTCTCAGAATCAGAATCGTGTTTATTGGCCAAGTATGTGAGCGAACACATACAAGGAATTTGTTTCCGACCGATGGTGTCTCTCAAGTACAACAGTGTAAAACAGTAGTAAAAAACACAATACAACAAATGTAAACAACAAAATGAATAATACTCCGAGCAATATAATAAACAATATATACAATCTAATGTATAAATACGTAATATGGATTAATATTAATGAATATAAACATAAATGTTACAATGTATATAAGTATTATTTGAAAATATAAAGTATGTATGTATATATGTATGAAGATACACACATGGACAAAATTGTTGGTACCCTTCAGTCAATGAAAGAAAAACTCAAAATGGTCACAAAAATAACTT
>JBBPDA010000025.1:11389631-11402927 GCA_037974385.1 Arnoldichthys spilopterus
GAATAAGATGAAAGAGAGTCAGCTGGGTGACAATCTGGGTATTTTCAGTCAACTTGAGTCATAACATCACTTAGAAGTAATGATTTTAAGTTTTAAAATGTTAATTTATTTTGTTGTTTCTTTCTTTCTTTCTAGTGGTTTTGTATCTGTCACATTACATAGTTCAATGGTGAAGATAAATATAGATAAGTCTGGGGGGTACTAATTACTGCACACCTGGAACACTCCACAAGTCCTGGCATTTTGGAGACTCTGTTGTTGAGCCATCAATATAAGGCCCTTGTCAAAGTGGCTCAGATCCCTTACACTTGCCCATTTTTTCTGAATATCAACTTCAAGAATGACTGTTCACGTTCTGCCTAATATCTTCCACCCCCTGACAGGTAACATTGTAATAAAATAACTAGATAGTCAATATTATATACTTTACCTGTCAGTGGTGTTAATGTTATGGCTTATCTGTGTATGTTCACATATTCAACGGTTAGTACCATCTGTTCACAATGAAGGTGCACGTTTTTTAGCGTGCACTGCTTTTTGAATGAAGCACATTGCACGACAGGACATTCCACTTAGCAGTGGTCATTTAGGCTTATTAGTTGGCTTATAAGGTATAAAAGGGAAATTAGGAAATGGCCAAGTAAAATGCTTTTGGCAATGTAAAACCACCCAACAATAGGAAAAGGGACACAGATTTAGTGGAGGTCCTTTTGTAAACAGTTCGACTGCTTTAAATTTGAAAAATGCAGACTGACAATTTTGCTTGGTGCTGGTGTGTGCGGTGCAGGTGACACAGACTGTAGAGCAGTGAGGGTCACCACACGGGCATGCATGCACAGCACATAACTTTCTGTCTCCGTCTCACTCCCTTCAATCTCTCTATTCCTGTTTGTGGCTTGTGAACGTAGCTGTAAGCTCCTTCCCATCCACAAACACACACACACACTGGTAACGGTCACAGCCAGAGAGCTAAAACACACTCTGGTTTCTGACTTCTGGCTTGTGTTTGTCTTAGTTTGTGGTAACTAATTAACAGGAAGTCATCAGACATGTAGCTGCGCAGACTCTTTCAAAACTGACTGAGTAAACAAAACCTACAAGGTTGCATGCAACAATACTCGCTTTTAATCTTGGCAGAACACTGGCTGCAGAACACTGTCTCAACTTATACCTGATTATTGCATCACATGAGGGTTTTGTCATTTTTGTCCCCCTAAATTTTCTGTTGTGGGCTGCCAGAGCGCGAATGTGAGACAAGAGTCCATCTGTATGCTGCATGTGACTCATCCATTTGCTGTGACCTTTTCCTGTCAGTTTCATTTCATCTTTCTAGCTGTTCTCTCACTTCTGATTTAGTGACTAATGTGACTGTTGCTTTACAGTTAACCACTTCCATTTAGCTCTGTAAATGCACTGCCTTGCTTTCATATTGAAATGTGTATGTTGCTCTGTCATATCTTACACTTTTCATGGTGTACTCTGTGCATGTGGGCCATGCGTGTCTAGAAAGGCCTTGTTGTGAAGCTAAAGAGGCAGCCAATGTTCAAGTGTCCTGAGTTGTGCCCTCCTGCCTGGATGCACCATGAGTGCAAGGAGCTCAAAGGATGCTGACCGCAACCAGAGCGTAGAGGAGAGACAGAGACAGAGAGAGAGAGAGAGCGAGAGAGAGAAAGCATCCCAGACTTCACAAGTGGCATGTACAGAAGAGTGCTGTGTGCAGATAAAGCGCTGAAGCTGTTGTTCTGAGATGGTGTATGAGATAGGGGCCTTCTGCGATGGGAGTGTGGTTTCAGGGGGGTTTGTTCAGCATGCTCTCATCCTGTATGATGAGGCCTCATGTTCTCTGGCACGATGCACCGACACTAGGCCGCTTCTGCTACACTTTCCCCATCTAACCAATAGAGTTCGACCCGTCACAGATGCAGCAGCACTTGTAACCACGAGACGGTGGAGGGAGAAGATGTCACTGCGTATTTGAGAGAAAAAAAAAAGATGACAAAGCACGGTAAAACAAGTGTGCTTTCCCCCCTTTTCCCTTCATCGTTCGCACATTCTTTTCGCCTTCTGAGCAGCCTTAACCACAGCAGCCACCCACGGACGCACTCTAGAGCTCAAACAAGCCACCCCTACACACACTCCACCCTCCACCCAGAAAAAACCTGTTCCCTTTTAACCTCTCGCTCGCTCTTTCCCCAACCCCCACATATACCTAGCATTTCCAGCTTCTCTTACTCACTCACTCAATCATTCACTCAGTCACAAGCACATTTCTTTAGAAGTGCATTTGTAAGGTCTTTAGTCAACCTTAGGCATGACAGTATTGGAATAGCAACAATGCTACCAGGGATGGTTGCCAATATTTAAAAAAAAACTGCTGTTCTAGTGTTCAGCCCTGCTACTCAGTGACTAACTGTCCTTTTAAGAAGTCTCTCACTCTCTTCACTCATTTAGGTTAAGAGTACAGTTCATAGATGTGATAAGAGGCTTATATCAAAAGAGTTTCAACTGAACGTGTGATAAGAAATCACACATAGCCATCTATCTTGTTGCAGGTACAGCACCAGGCCTTAGTAGGGCACTTGTTGTCGTGTCTGAAAAACCACAGAATTTATCACCGGATTTTCTGAAGACCTCATCGCGAGGGCAAATCGTACCAGCTACCACACAACTGTGTACCACAGTAGCTACTCTGGTTGACAGGTCTAAAAGCAGATTGGCCACCGTCTCTAATCCAGTGACAAAAGTGATATATCTGTTTATAGGTGAGCCAATCGTACCGTACCTAAAATGAAATTGCATGTAATTTGAGTGCTTTTAACCATCTGAAATAAATACTTTTACAATATTTTTGCTTAAACATGCAAAATCTTTACTGTACGTCAATTCACGTCTCAAAAATATGTTAAATGAATTTAGCTGTTCCACTTTTTACAGTACATCACTTTAAAAATCCCCCTTTTTTTATGGCAACCTAAATGAAATTACTTCATGGGGTTAACAAGTACATTTTCTTTATTTGTTAAGTCAAATAAATACTTCAAAAGCAACATTGGTTTACTGGTTCGATCGCTGGTAACCACATGATGTGATTTTTATCTTACAATTTTGGTTCAGTGTGGTTAATTCCCAAAAACATATGACATTTTGTGCATTTTACGAGTTGCTTTGTGAAGTGAGCATAACACGAATCAACGTCCTATGTTGATGCAGGAAGTGTGCAGGTACACAACCAGGTAACCACAGCCTCTACTCTCCAACTTTCTGTAAAAGTCCTAATGCTTCATGGGTCCACACACTGCAAATAATTAGCCACTGACTCATTTCACACAGTCGTAGCATTTAACTCATTGGGAAAGTTTTCTCTATTTTTGTTTAAATGTAGATGATTTTAAAAGCGGTCTTGCCATCTAAACAGCTCACAGACTTCAAATACCCTCATGTTAAACTCATTGGCTGTGGTGACCTTGTGGTTTGGACCTTGCCCTTGTGAACAGCAGGTCGCAAGTTCAAGTCTTGACCTGGGCACCACTACCTCTTTAGCAAGGAACTGTCCTGCTACACTGCTCCCCGGGTGCTGTTGATAGCTGCCTGCTGCTACCAACACTTGTGTGTGATTGACTTTGTGTTCACAATGACAAATAGTCACATCCATATTCTGAATTCCCTTCAGGACATCAAGTGGTCCTCAGTTCTTATTCTTCAGGACTCAAGGACTTTTAAACCATTTCCTCACTACATACAATAAACTCATTTTGCCACCCAGCAAAGAGGAGACATGGGCCAGACATGCAGATTATATCTATATTGCATTACTTGGCCCCAGACCATACGTGGATGTGTGCGTGAACTATGACCCCTTTTGAATGTCAATGTTCAGTTTAACATTTGAACGTATGGCTGAATGTTTGTAGATGTGCAAGACAGGTGCAAGAACTCGGTTGCATTTTGATGAAGCACATATTCCTATGTTCCTACTGGTAACATCAAGTACTGTCCAAATATTTAGACAAATTGTACAATCTGTACAGTTGTACAAAATGTGCAAAAAAAGACCTCATAAAAAGTTAATTCTGGCTTCTCAGGAGACGTGCGTAAAAGACGTTCAAAGAGCATTATTTGGGTATAGCTTTGCACAGTGGGCAAGTGTTAACCAGTTGCCATCTCACTTAATGCTTTGCATTTAAAGATTATATAAGTGCACAGTAAGGTTTATAGAAGTCTGCTATGTTCTGGCCTCATTCTGATGTAACCCCAATTACCACAGGTGACAGGAAGTGGGCTGGACTTACTTACCACTTGTTTTTGTTTTTCAGATTGGAGGTGTGTTCAGAGGAGATATTTTTTTTATTTTACTTTTGCTTTGACTTTCTGCACATAAACAAAAAATACTAATGATGATAATAAGACAAAATGAGTGAATTTTATAAGCAAAAAACAAAGCAAAAAATATAAATATATAGCAATTTATAAATTTGCTTTTCAACAGCTAAACAAACCTTCACATGAATAAATAGTCTTACTTTAGTGCAGTTATACTTTTTTAAGCTCTGACTGCCTGACTATTCAGTTCAGTTTCATTTCCTTCATTTTTTCATAATCCTGCGTTGTTCTCCATAAACCAGTCTGTTTTGTCTGGCCTATTTCTTCAGAGTCTGATGGAGACTGCAGATTGCCTTGTACATAGCTCAAAAGCACTTTGTGTGCAGTGTTTTTCAATCTTCACCTTTTTTTTTTTACCACCACCCGCCAGTGAGAGACACTGTACAGCAATCATTCTCTCTCTCTCTCCCCCCTCTTCCTCTGTTCTGTAGTATAAATACTTCAGCAGAAGGACCTTATTCTGTTTTTGACAGAGCCTCTGTGTTGTAAGCAATGTCTTTATGGATTTTTTCTAAGGTGGGCCAGTGAATATTACAGGCTGACAAATGGCGTCATATGCTTTAGGGATATTTTTAACACTGTACCCTTTTTTGGCTCATTCAGAAAGTGGAGATTATGGTAAGATATCTTATTTCTTATGTTTTCGGTGTGAAAGGATCATTGTAGTCAAGAAATCGTGTGGCATGCACATTTGTAAATGGTTTCTGCACACCCTTAAACTCTAGAACAGATAAATGTTTGTATTGTGAGGTTTGCTTTTAAGATAAAAAAATATATGCAAAGTACAAATGGACCAACCTTTAGTGCTATTTGATGATCAGAATGTTCAAACTTCATGAATGGATACGATATGAGAGAATTGTGATATTTTGTAGAGTCAAGGTTTAATTTAAAGGGTATTTTGTTGTGTCCGCCTCATTTCCTTACAGCTTTATCTGATACAGAGTCCAGCAATGTCTTCTGCTCGTCTATGCTGTCCTTTATATTGGAAAACCTCACCTGTCGCTTGGCTGATGAAGACATTGATGACTTTGATTATGCAACACTTTGGTACTTCACTGTTTTCTTTCTGTTCACATAGTTTTGTCTTAATCTCTAATGCAAATAGTTTTGCTTTCTATGGGCAGATGTTAATAAAGCAGCAATAAATCTGTCTGAACGTGTCCTGGTGACGAAAGATATACTGAAGACAGGCTTTTTTTTCCCCAGTGAAACTTTGTCCCCAACTATATGTGTCAATGGCACACTGGAGAACGACAGCTTTAGTTTTCAGGAACTAAGTACGCTTATAAAGTATCACCTACGGATCTACTTGAGAGATGGGAGCGTAAATGAGCAAAACATTGACCTGGTTAAAATAGGTATGTGTTTCCTCATTTGAAATCACTGTTGTTAATGAGTGTATTCAGTACTGTATGCCATGTATATCTGACATTTTCTACAAACCTGTTCCATGCAGTGAAAATCCCAACGCCGGAGTTGAACAATGTTACCTACAGCTCTGAACAGGCTTATATATCCATTGGATACAAACATGACTATGTCAGTGACCCTCTCTTCCATGTGGAAATTTGGGGAACCAATGTCACACATAAAATGGTAGCCCTTACTTTGTATTTCTTCACACTGGCTCTAAAATTACACAAACAGTACAAGTGGCATTAGAAGTGCTGTGTGCTTTTTTTTTCAATAGAAAACGAATGTAAGTTACAAGTCATTGACCATAGGTGGAGACAAGCTGAGAGACAGTGATATCTATTACGTACGTGTGAAAGCCAAACCTGTAGGCTATTTTGATGGCAGTTGGACTGACTGGAGCCCGGTGAAAAGTTTCAGAGTGAAACATGTCACAGGTGAGAGTTTCTTTGAGTCATCTTGTGTAGGCTGGGGGAAATATTTTTGCATTCAGCTGCTTGTACTATTGGTTGTTGGCATTGTTACTGAAGACTTGTTAATTGCAGAAGATCCTATGAGCAACACAGGAGACCCTAGTCTTGTCACATATATCGTTTTTTGCACATCTCTCATCCTGGTGGTGGGCATCTGGCTTTTGGTCCTACGATGGAAGAAAGAGTGAGTGTTTTTCCTTTCAGATTGAAAACAATGATTACAACCATAGCCTTGGTCAATCTAGCAACTAAATTGCATTTTGTCTGCTCCAGGATCCAAGCCTACATTTCTCCAAACATCCCAAACCCAAAGGCCACTCTTGCCCAGATACACAGGGAAAAGGAGGTAATTCACTTGGGACTTTACAGCTGGTATGTAGCTAGAAATTAAGACAACAGAGATGCTTCAAAAAACAAATAAAACCACTTTTGTTGCAGCGCCCACCTGTGAGTTTCAGCCCAGAAATGTTCAGTGATGTCAACATCAACCGGGTTGATTATGCAGAAGAGAAGCAGTTCTCACCTGAGCTTGACGAAGGCCAAGAAGACACAGGAAGCTGCCAGAGTGAAGCAACTGGCAGATTGCTGGATGATACAAGCAATGTGGTGGAGGTGTCCCACCTGAAGATTAGGTTGCTGGATCAGCCTGAGGAAGGACGGGATGAGGTCAGCTGCCAGAGTCTAGCAACTCTCCAAAGGGACTGTAGAGATGAGAGTTATGTCACCATGTCTAGCCTCTATAAAACACAGTGATGTCAAGGCCATGAAAGTTGCACAATAGTTAAATCCCTCAACAATGGCTGCTCATATTATTGTCTCTTTATGGACGAGTGCTCTCATTCTCACTGATTTACATTGGGAAATTTGGTGGATGATGAGCTAAGTTACTAATCCAAAGCAAGTTTATAGACATTTTTGGATCTCAAGACAACTTCAGTTGTGGATCAGTAAACATTTGCATTATGGCAAATGCCTACAGGAGGATGGTAACCAAGCTTGGGCAACTGTGTGCCAAGGTCAATCAATCAAGTTTCACTCGCTGCTAGGAGGATCTTTGAATGTTTCAACAACTTGGGTTTGAACTCTGAATGATTGTTTAACAGTGATATTCTGTTTGCTGTTTTTGTGCTTTTTCTACAGCACAGTCAACATTTTCTACAAACCACATGCCTCATCACATTAGAGAGAGTGAATCAAAGAAATATTCTGCGAGCACTCTGACACATTCCTTGGGTGTTTGTACCAACAGGCTTTCATGAAGCCTAACAAAACACAGAGAGGGAGCTAAGTGCAGGCTAAAATGTAGTGATAGATAATTACAGTTACCAGAATTTACTGCAATAAGCAGGTTTTTTCAGGTCTTTGCACCAACATGTAAAAATATGCAGAGGCTGCTGCGAATGTTACACTTGAACAGGCATCACTGCAGATGGCACAGAGTAATTCATTAACGGCTGCTAGACATGAGGTACCAAGTGCTCAAGTGCAATGAGTTTTTTACATGTTACTTGAGTTTAATTGAGTAAACCACAGTATAATGTATCTTCACAATACAGTTGCTCTGTAGCAGAACTTTTTCATGGCATTAGTAAAGTATTTTAAGGTTTTTTTTATACTCAAGATTTTGTAAGGTGCCTTTCACTTCCAAACATTAATGTAAACATTTATTGTAAACAGCAAGTGATCGTTTTTAAATATATACTCAGCTTTAACACTCAGTGCTTCTTCTGAGTATCACTTTTGATTCTGTTTTTTCCAATGATCCTTATACAAAACAGACATTTCATGATCACACAGCAGTTGCATTTTTGTGAAACAAATTTAATAAAAGTTATATGGCTGCATTAATCAATTTTGCACATTAAGACCCAAAGTATCAAGACTAAAACCAGTATCAATATATGATTTATAGTTCTACATTCTACATGAAATCTGTGTTTTTTTATTAGTAAGCCATCAGGGCTGAAACACTTGAATGATTGTGGCTAAACTGCTGTAGGCGGAATAGGTGGATATATGCAGATGAGTTAGGTTTAATGACATCACAAAAAAACAAGCAAGGAAATTTTTTCTTTTTAATGATATGGGCCCTTTAAGAACTTCTTTTTTTTTCTTCTTGCTCATTTTAGCCATGGGTGTGCAGCGAGGGAAGGGGGCTGTTCATCTACTCTCCCCTACCACATCTTTCTTGCAGTTTCAGGGATTCGAACCAGCAACCCTTTAATCACAAACCTGCTTCTCTTACCTTTAGGCCACACATATATGAACATGTTTGTCTGTGTAGATCTTTCTGTCCATTTTATGCATTGTTTTTTTATATTTACTATGTACAATGAAAGATTAAACCAAAAAAAGTAATTTTGATTGACACATGTATGTTCTTAACTGCACTAAAACACAGATTCCCTAAAAGGGTTCATGTCATAAAACAACGCTTATAAAAGCAGCCCACAGCAGTGCTATACAACATTGGTCCTCACTGTCCCAGAGGATGCATTTATCTGTGTTTCTCTTCAGCAGAAATTAACAACTATTAATAATTCCTTGCTCAGCAGAATAAAACACTGCAGCTGGCTGGGTGCATAATGACAGGATTCATATGCATGGGAATAGTATATGCTGGCCTTCATTCTGACTGACTCATGCTACTGTTTTACAGCTTGGGAAAGACCAGCAAAAATTTGCATAAACCAATTTTAGGTGAATTTTGGCTTTATGGTTGTTTTTTATTGAAGGGAGCTGTGTAAAATGTCTGCAGGGACATGTTTATATGGGAAGAAAAATCCATAATTGTAAACTGAGATTTGAGTTTAAGTTTCAAGTTTTGACAGTAGCAACAATATTCATTTTAAATGTACAACTTGTGATAAATGGTTGATATTTTATGCAGTTAGCCATTATAAGGAATGAATTATGTATTTATAACTATATTATTAATTAATCATTAATGAAAAAAATCAAGAACTATTCAAAATGTTTATGAAAAGCTGAAAATGTTCATGATTGATCAAAATTAATGAATTAACTTTAAGAATATTCTGTATAATCAATATTTTAAAAATCATGAGTAAAAAAGTTTAGCAATTAATAGAATGACGTTCATAATTTCCATGCGTTCTTCATCATGAGAATAAAATACACATCGCTGTCGATTGAAGCACTGACTCCACTGTAGTAGTTGATAAACTCTTCTTTTGTCACCTACAGAAAGGAGAATGGATGAGATTATTACCACAAATGGCACATAATGTAAACACACATTTGTCTACGTAAAAATGTGGTTTGCATCAGCAACATTAATATCCAACAAATGGTAAAATGGAAGAATGGAAAAGAAAGTGTGGAGCTGCCCAAGCCCAGTGAGAAAGAGGAGTGCATCTTTGCTTATGTGTGAATTTCTGGCTGTATTATGCTAAATTAGTATTTCTCATTTCAGGATCCAAACAGGTGCAAAAGGCACCTTTCGCACAGTCTAACAGAGATATAGCCTCACTGTAGCAGGCTCACCACATCACCTGCTGCTTACAGATAACAGAGATGATTTTGGAGCAGAATAGATCCTTAATGCTTCTGTTGCCTGTAGTGAGAAATACTCTGATGTGTTAGTAATGTGCACAGTATTTCTTAATGAAAGAACAGGACAGTGGATCCAAAGCCAATGAGAAAAGATCTCAAATGTTTATACAAACTTTCAGCCTTTACATGACTCACTGCTAAAATAGACATTAAAGGGGAATTCCATGAATTTGCATAATTGAATGGTTACGATGTAAACAGAGTCATGAATGGTTTGAATGCTCTGTTTCATAGTTTCATAGAGAAACTTACTGAGTCAGAATTGTTCACAGCAGTGTTGATAGTAAAAGGAATCTGAAAGGTATTACACAAAACGGCCAGGCTAAATGCAAACGAAATGCTGTCAATCGTTTATGATTTGGCCTAAGATGTGTTTTTTCCAGATTTACCACTATTTTAAAATGATCAACATTACATATAATAACCTGGAAGACGTGCAGTCGCAGTGGTTATTCTGGATAGTAAATAAAATGACTGTGTTTTCAGTGTAGGCATTGCAACCCCTGGTTCCTATCACCACAATCGCATGCTGTGGAAAAGTCGGTGGAATTCCCCTTTAACCGTCACGTTACCACTTTGATGAACAAAAACCCTACAGGATTCCAAATACCCCCACGGTGAAAAAATCCTTCATAGACCTTGATTCGAACCCTCTTTGCCATGCTGCTCTTAATGCCTCTGCAACAATGATTAACAGCACACTTAATGTGACTTGCTCTTATGAAATCAGCAACAATTTAAATTTAAAATTTGCAGCTATGAGATATTTTATGGGCATTATGGGGAATTCATTATTCATTAATTCATATATTATTGATAATTCATTAATGAAAAAAATCTGAAAAATAAAGTTTATAAAAAGCTGAACATGTTTGTGATTTAAAAAAAAAAAATTTTTAAGTATATTGTGTAGAATCCATCCATTAAAAATTAGAAAAATGTAAAAATTGTTTAGCAAATAAAATGTTTTTTTAAAAGTGACAGTTTTAAAGTTTTTTTCTGTGCCAGAAGCCTTAAAGATTATAGTTCGTTATTTTGATGTCAACACAACATTGATAATAAGCCGCCTCATTATTCACAAAGGTAAAAACAGCATGACAGTAATATTCTGAGGTACACAGAGCCCCTGTTGGTTGGATGAGAGTTTAAGGTGATCTGCAGGTACTTGTCAACGTTGCCAACTGATTCAATCAACCAATCTCTGATCAGTAAATAATAGCAGCAAAGCCATTACATATTATAAACTCCTGGATATATTTAAAGTCATAATCACAAAAGGGACATAGTCTGTCTTCGAATTCCTAAGAGTACTGTGTGTTTTTGTGCTTTGAGTTCTACTGCACTGCTGTTTTGTAGCTGTTGATATTAAATTTGCACTAATTCTCGACTGGGGCTTTTAAAATATTCTGCATCTGAGGCAGCTGCTGAGATCCCTTTGGGTAGGATGACTGGCACGATGCTGATTTGAGACCACTTTTATACTTTAGAGAGACAGAATTGATGGAATCAGGGCAAGCGCTTTAAGAATTTATTGTCCTGGTGCTGATTCATTTGAAGACCATTCACAGAACACACTGTTTTACGGTGGATGAAGTAGCTCCATCACAGTTCTTTACCCTGAGACAAACATTTGAAGATGCTGCTTAAAGCTTCCAGGCATTTTTCATCATTACTATAAAGTAGACATCTGAGTCAATGGAGGCACTCACGCCAGCGTAGTAATTGAGAAACTCTTCTTGTGTGACCTGATACACAAAACAGGACGTGATAAACAACACTGATTACAGAAGTGCACAACTGCGTTTCCTTTAATACAGAAAACGTGTAGTGGAAGAAACAGTAAGTTATCTTTACATAATTTACAATTTCCCTCTGTGCTGAATCAAGACTGAAACACACATACATCACTTTTTTCCTGTCAACCCACACTGATGAAGCACGATATGCACTGAATAGACAAGCTACTGCTCTGCCCTATTAGCATACCTTTCCATCCTTGTCATCAGGAGAGTCAAAGCTGTCCAGAAATTTGCGGAAAATCTGATCCTCAGTCCATTCCCCGTTCTGATATTTGGGGTGATTTTTCACATTGTACACACCTCTCAGGTCTTCAATTGTGATAATACCATCGCCAGTCTTATCCAGCTTTCTGAACGCCTGTGATATCACCTCCTTTCTCGCGTTGGACATGGGTGGCTGCAATTGCAGGCATACAGTCAGTGAGTGTACTCATAAAGGGGGACAGACACATTGGAAATCTTTAAACACCTTCACTTATACATTTACCCTGAGTGTGAGGAGGAACTCATCAAAGTCAATCTGTCCACTGCCGTCCCTGTCAAAGATCTGAAAAACTTCCATAGCCTCCTCTTTCTCCATGAGAATGCCAAAGTCATTCAGACCCTTTATGAACTCTCTAACGTCCAGGCTGCGGCTGTTGTCGTCATCCATGATCCGAAACGCTCTATCAAAAATCAGCTGTGGTTAAAATAGCAGCCAGAGAAACACAGAGCACATGATGCATTTGACACAATAAAACTTATAAAGGGTGGAAAGTGTTTTTTTTTTTTTTACGAATGGACTGAAACTGTAAAGCATGTGCTTTTTTTGTCATTTTTACAATTTTAAAACTTTTTACATTTGGCAGTAAGAGATTTACCTACCACACTACAAAGTATGTCTTAGGACTGTTGATAGATAACAGACTTCATGTCATAGGTTTCAAATTGTTCCTTTATGCATTTAAAATATGTTTTTAATAAGTTCATTAAAATCATTCATTAAATCAAATAAATATCCATTTAGTGGAGCTCCTTTCCCTTTAGCCACACCCCCTTAGCCGCTTGCCTTCATTTTAAATAAGTTGCATCAATTCAGATACCTAGAAGCTGTGATATCACAGATTTACTCCTTACAATACACATATTAACCCTTTAATCACTAAGCTTCCATTCCTCACTGCTATTATTATGAATGAGAATTAGTCAGGTAGCCGAATCTGATATATAAAAACTACATTTTTTAGATTTGTTTTCCCTTTGTTTACATGGTAACTGAAAAATTAAACATAAGAAAGAGTAACTTACCCAGTTTGCTTTGATTTCCATGTAGTTACTGAATATTAATCCCTGGGGCGTAATAAACTGAATTGAGATACTTTATAAATACCACACTAATACAAAGCATTTAATGCTGAAGTGCTGTGCATTCGCAAGACAAAAACCTAAAACTGTGGCTAGTCAACAATTGCGTGATAGGTGTTATTCCTCTAATATCGTGGCTGATGGACCAAAACCTAGTATTTCCATTTTTGTCAATTTTTAAAAAAAAAATTTAATTTAAAATAATTCTGCTAATAATTAAGCAGCTTAATAAGACGTTCATAAAGATTTAGTTTCTTAAGTATAATTAAGTATAAAATGTGTGTGCATATAGATAAGTGTGTGTGTAT
>JBBPDA010000025.1:11403877-11424509 GCA_037974385.1 Arnoldichthys spilopterus
GTGTAGTGGGACGGTACCTTGCTCAAGGGTACCTCAGCAGTGCCCGGGCCAGGACTCAAACCTGCGACCTTCAGGTCCCAAAGTCAGCGTCCTAACCACTAGGCCACCACTGCCCACGTCTAATATAATCACACATATATAATCCACCTATAGCTCTTAATAAAACTCAGGCTTTTCAGGATACATTCTTCCCACATGAAAGACACAGTGACAGTCTCCACTGGTCACGTCAGGTTTTTATTTTAAAAATCTTTGAGATTTGTTCATTTTTTAAATTTTTATTGACATTTTGAGAATTACAGGTACTACATGAAGTACATTTCTATGGACTGCACCACTATTCAAAAAACACTGAGGACCAACACCAGGTAACAAAACAATCCAGCATCAATAGTGTGTGTGTGGTCTTCATTAATATTTCAGATTAAGTCAAACCCTGACATCATCCTTCTATTGATCAGGTAAGAAACCAGTACAATAGTCTCATAAATATACAGTGAATCAGATCGTTTAAGGAATTAAATTAGATGAATCCCCTGTAAATCTAAATTAATCGAGAGAAGCCTTTAGTATTGTGTCTCTTTTTCTTAAAGTTGGCATACTGTTGTCTATGGAAACACATTTATATGGGTTTAAAAAAAACTGCCCAGGTGTTTAGCCGAAAGCTTTTTGAACAGATGCAGCAGAGAAGATGTACAAAAATGTACAAATGTGATTAAAGAAACGGAGGTATTTACATGGCCAGGGAGTTATGATAGTTTCATTCACTTTCTGTTATGCACATGGGATTTAGGGAAGCAGTTTTAAAGCCGAGCCATGGAAAAATGCTGTTTACAAAGTGAAGCCATTCTGTCAAAAACGAGCGCTCATGAATGTATCACTAATTACAGGTTTGACACTTAAATTTGTGACAAAATTCTCAATTATTCAGCATAGCTTTCAACTTGGCAAAAATACCTCATCACTGTCTTCAGCCTTACAACTTTATCTTTTGTTATTCTGAATGAGGTAAGAGAACATATCATTCTCTCTGTCATTTACATAACTGTCCTAAATATGTTTTTCCCACAGGCAGTGGTCTGAATGTCTGTTCTGCAGTGGTGACGGCAGTGAAATAAGAAAATGGCCAGTAACATTATTCCTTCTGTCCAATGTGACACATCAGATTAAATAACACAAGGTCACTTATCACAATCCAAAGACAGCAGCATACAAAAAAAAAACAACAACCAAACAGGAGAGATATAGTATCTATTTAAACCAAGTTCATATCCTTAAGATATATGACAAACACTAAGGAAAAAAAATTCTTTCACTTGACAGATAATTTAATGTTTTGTTGTGGCTGAGGATAACAGAAACTAAAACTGTATGATTCGTTCCTTTTTTTAAACTCTGCACCTGGCAAAGTTTATTTTGAAGTTGCACACAACCCACAACCAAATGTGTGCACAACTAAAAAAAAATTAAATATACACCAACAGCACGAGTTTACTACGGAAGTTATGGAGTGTGAATAAATATTAAATTGAATTAATGTGCATTCATATATACACCTGTGCAGAGCATTTATATAGATGGAGTTTTAAAACAAACTTGTAACATTTTACCTTCTTAAAGGATGTGATTTCCTTCAGACCATACTTTTACACAAATGTCTGCTACCAACATCTTTCTCATCAAAACACTATAATAAAATATTTCAGTTTATAAATAAGACCAGCTGGGACGGAGGATAAAATAATACATTATTATTATTAAAATACACTACAATAGACATCAGCGGTAAATGAACATCAAGGTAGTGTTGCTTGACTTTTCAATGGTGTGGAATTTGGGTAAAGTTCTATTTTAGACTTTCTGGGTGGTCACGCCTTGTTTTTCATATACTGACATATTTTATACATTTTTACATATTCTGTGCATTTGTGAGTAACTGTAAGTTACTTTCTGCTGTGACATTAAAACTCTTCTGTGTGTCTGTCTGGCCAACCTGGCCTTCACGAGGCCCAAAACATAGATAAGGGGCCTGTTTATGCGCTGCTTCTGCAGACCGAGAGGCAGACAGAACACACGGGAACTGATCAACATCTTTTTCCTCTGCTCTTTCATCTCAATAAACTTGCATGCAAAACGTATCAACGCCTCATCATTTGACTCCAAAAAGAACCTGAGATTTGATCAGAACAAATCTATCAATGGGCTTGCATGCTTTTGGCCATTTAGGTTCCTGCATTATCTGACTTTCCTTTAATACCCGAAAAGGAGCTACTCTGAAGGCAAAGTGGGAAAAAAGTCAAATTTTTCATATGTAACAATCTGACTACCTGGCACTTGAGAGTAAGTGAGTATGAGTGGGTGTGTGGGTTCCGTACAATACAATTATGTACATACTTTCCACATTTAAACATCCATCGGTGCCATGTAAATACCCCATGCCTGTTGTGTCTGTACTGAAGATACAGTAACATTCTACATTCATGGGACAAAAGGACCATGTTCATCCAGAAACACTCGATCGATCACTGCCACCTCTTTTTCCCTCTACTCCTCTGGCATGCCTTTTACACATCATCAAAGATTCGGCTCTGGGAGGAGGACATTGACAGATATCTCCCTCCAGTATGTCTGTAGCAGAGAGGAAGACAGTCAGTGCGTGCACAGTAATGTGTACATGTATGCACGTCGTCATAAAACTTAGCGCCTCTTCTAGTAATTACACTTCTGTTAACAAGTACACAAGCCTTGCTCATTTGCATTGACAGGATATGTGTTTATTTTAGTACACATCCACACATTGCAGCAATTGGACACCAACAGTGCTTTCATGTTCATGCTAAAACAGCTGCTTTTGTGCTGATTTCCTACAACAGGGAAGTTTACATTAGGGCAACACATGATTCTATGGTTAATCATTAGCGTGACACTAAAATAGCTAAAGGCTGTAATACATAAATGAGTCCCCCAACAAGTCTAACCTGTTTTTTTACTGTGTGCTTCTAGATGAGAGTTTCTGTGGGTGTTTTATTATTCAAGAGTTCAGTGTAATCTGTAAATTATTTTGGTCAAAATAACACAGGTCTTCAGCCTACGTAGTCTTTAACTACGCTGCAATGATTCAGCAAATAGTTTTGCAAGTCATATTGCAACTACTTAAAGTAATAATTTAAATAACAGCACAGTTGAGATGTGTGCTGTTATTTGATGTATGTATTTATATTTCTATATAATTCTGTCCTTGCCCCCAAGTAAAGCTTTCAGTCAGTAGCTGTGATTGCAGAGCAAATAACTTTACCATAACTAACATTGAGCAAACTAGAGTTCACCAGAAACAAACAGAATACACATAGACAAACAAGCCAGACTGTGAAATGCTTTCCAGACACACTGAAACAAAACATTTTTCACATAAATCTGGTAAATATTAAAAAAGCCAAGCTGTAAATCATCAATATTACAGAATAGTACATAATTCAGAGCTTCTTTGCATTATCCATCCATCCATTTTTTAAACTGCTTCTTCCGTTTCTGGGTCACAGGAAGGTGGAGTCAATCCCAGCTGACTACGGGCCTAAGGCGGGGTTCACCCAGGACAGGAGACCAACCCATCGCAGGGAAACACATACACAGACAACCATTCATACACACATTCACACCTATGGGCAATTTTAGTATCCAATCAACCTAGTACAAGCATTTGGAGAGTGGGAGGAAACCGGAGGTCATCTTTATTTTGTATTTCCAACCAAATCACAGCCATGATGTCTCCTATTCTATTGCACAGATAACTGCAATACAAAGTTTTTCAATATCATACGACCCATGGCTAAATAGCTTAAAACCGATGAACAGGCTGATAAAACTGACAATACCTGTTACTGTTTGATTCCAAAGGGTCTTCAGTTTGTGTTTCTGCATTAAAGTCCAAGGGCTCAGCATCCTGGAGAAGCTCAATGCAATCCCTCCCAGAGTGACTGCCACTGCGAGAGTATTTGGCTTCTATGGAAGTGTTAAGAGAACAATTGCATGAATCCTAAAAGTCTGCATACCAGAACACACGAATAGGACAAATGTGGTATGGTATAAAACGCACGTCGATTTGTGTTGGAGTTGATTGTTTCAGCATAATTAGTTTCCTTCATCTCTGAGATGGAGGCCCTGTTCCTGGCTGCTGCTTCGTCTCTCTGCCCATAACGCTCTCTCCATTCCTGTCACAGAGCAACACAAAGGGTTTCACAACTCATACGGGACATGTTCACATAAATAATAAATAGGAGTAATACTATAGGTTATTGGCCTGAAACAAACCTTTACATTCTGCTTGCTTGTTTGTTTGTTTTTGTGTGTATGTATGTATATATGAATGTATATACGTATGTATGTATGTATGTATGTATAATTATTGCTTAAGGTTTATACTTGCAACATAAATATTAATAATAATATTGTTATTAATTTTATTTACAAATCGCTTTGAAGATAATCACAGATGAGTTACATGTATAAAAATAATTCCAGATAAAAAAAAGAACAATATTCTTTAACATTTAATATATAAGACCACCTAAAATGTTTGCTGTACTGATTTTTTTTTATATGGGTTTCAGTGTATTCTACTGAACACTTCTGTAGTGCCTTTGTAGATTAAAATGTGGTCAGATCGTTTAAAGCAACTTACATACACACAAGCAAAGCAAAAAAACAGGAACATGTTATCATTAGTGCAGGGACGTTTAGACTTGTGTTTATGTGATGGGGTGAATACAGTGGGCCTAGTACATATATAAATATAAAAAAAACCTCAACAATAACTACAGGGACTTTAACTCAACTCTTCTTCTGTTCTCTCCATCTTCTATTCTTTGACGTTTTCTTCTCTCTGTAGGCAAGAGAGCAAAAAGCAAGAGAAGTATTAAAAAGCTTCATGACATAAAGACAAAAAAACTACATGTATACAGACAACTCTCCCCAACTGCCCAACCCCAGGAATATTCACCTCGCCGAAGTAATTCCCTGCCCTCATCGATTAGGTCAGAGGTCATTTCATTATCTCCCATGAACTGCTGGAAGCCCAGAAGGTTCAGACAGCGGGTGCCAAGGCTGCTCAGGTTTTAGTTACATGTAGAAGTTATAGAAAAGACCACTGAAGTGTAATGCATGCGGACATCATTGATATAATTTGCATATAATTAAATATTCAACTCTTTTAACAGACCTGAAGTAAGTGGCAATGCAAAGGATGACTATTAGCATGGGATAGTAGATGTAAAAGCCATTGGCAATAAAAGAGAGAACCCGCATGGAACCCATGATCTGAAACAGAATGTGAGAGTGCTGATTATTATACATATGATTAAAATTAAACATGTCCATTTAAACAGAAAACATTAAGTCTTCTCCATTTTACTTAAAGTGTTGCCTGAAAGTTTGTGAACCCTTTAGAATGTTCTATATATCTACATAAATGACCTAAAATACTAAGTCCTAAAAGTACAAAAAAGAACCCAGTTAAACAAATAAGACAGAAATTGGACTTTAACATTTAATAGAAATTACACTTGGACATTTATTTACTGAGGAAAATGATTCAACATTCCATATCTGTTTGGAGCATGTAGGCAAGCATTTGAACATCTAGGCAAACTAACCAAGTCAGTTTTTAAAAAAGTGAAGAAAATCGGCCATGAGTGAATTTAAAAAGGTGTTCTATTAAAATCTGAGCTTCAAAACACATGTTTGCAGAAGTATGTCATAGCTTAAACAAAGGAGATTTCTGTGGACCTCAAAAATAGTTGTTGATGGTCTGAAAAGGATTATAAAACAATCTCCAAAGAGTCTGGACTTCAATCCATAGTCAGATATATTATGAACAAGAAACTTAACCCCATTGTTACCATGGATGCAAATAGAGGTAATTCATACCCATTGTTATCCCCTTCAGGAGTGCTCCACCAACAAAGATAAATCCAAGCGCAAGACATTCAAGAGCCCCCAAGATCACAAAGGAACCCTAAATTATTTTTAAGCAGTTAAAGGCATACCAGAAATAAAGCTGTTCTCGACAGATGAGTGGGTGATCCAAGCAGATGGGTGACTGAAAGCAAAGGTTTGCCTACTTTTGTCTCTTCACTTACTTTTCTCAATTAAAAAAAAACAACAAACAAAAAAAGTTGGTGGTGACATAGTGGTTAGGACCTTTCCATTGTGAACTGATGGTTGCAGGTTCAAGTCCTGGCCCGGGAACCACTGAGGTATCCTTGAGCAAAGTACCATCTCACTACACTGTTGTTGATAGCTGCACGCTGCTCCATGTGTGTACGTGTGATGGGTTAAATGCAGAGGTCACATTTCGTTGTAGTGCTTGAGTGTTCATAATGACAAATAGTCACTTTCACATATGTAATATTGAATCATTTACTTTAAAAAAAATAAAAAATAATAATCAAGTATAAAATGTTGTCCCATTTCTTTAAGTGTGGTCTCTTTATTTACTTTTAGGACTTCATGTGAACATCAGATGATGGTTTAGATTCTATTTATGCAGAAATATGGAAAATTCACAAACTTTTAAGCACAACTGTATTTTCTAAAGTCTTTCCCTATTGTGTCTCTGGATTACCCATCCTGCATTTAGTAATGATTTTCCTGCTCTAACACATGTACTACATTTCTTAAAAGTATTTCATTAGTAGGCTTTTAGAGCAGAAAAAAGCACATCAAAATGTGTAGGTCATGGGGTATTCCCGCATTTGGAACTAGTGTTCTGAAAGTCATTGGCTTTCACGTTTTGTAGAACTCACTGAAGTGTAGGCGGTCTGCTCCTTTGCCTGGTGAGAGATAGCAGAGTCCATGTGGATCAGTCCCAGAAAGTTCAGACAGAGGGGAGGAGTCAAGCGGCAGAAAAGCCTGAAAAACAGGAATGGATATTTAGACAACAATAACGTTATCACAGAAGAGCTACTGAGACCAATCTGTTCAAAACCTTTAAAGAATAAACGAAAGCTTTCTCAGAGAAGTGCTTTCATTCATCCAGGCTACATACATGCCGCTGAACTGAAGGCTGTAGGCATCAGTTTGGTGGTGAGAAGCCAGGTAATAGTAGTTGAAGACACGGATGCGAAACACAGTGGAGTACACACAAGTGCACAGGAAGAAGATTGTGATGAAGCACGCCATCTAGAAGATGAAAGGCAATGAAACTGGGAAACGAAAGCAGCAACACACTTTGGGGTTCCCCAGTCATGACTTTAGAAGTAAATTTACTATTAATAGGAATTTCCCAGTCACAGTTTATTTAAATTCAGCAATATCTGTGTCTGAAAACCCATCTTTAGTATTTACATTAAAGCATCTAACCTTTAAACACAGCTCCTGCTGGATTTAAAGACCCAACTCAGTTTTGTTTACCTCAATGTACAGGTAATTGTAATCTCTTTCTGCAAGCTGGATAAATACAGCAAAGAGCGAGAGAACAGGATGAGTGCTGAAAAAGGTGCATTCGGACCAGACCACAGCCACAGAGAAGAGCGACAGAACTACAGCCAGCACACGGTAAAACCACTGCTTCAGCATGCACTCCCAATACCACTCTAGGAAAAACAGAGGCAGAAAAGCAAAAAGGTACATCAATATACATCAACCATTTGGTGCCAACTATGAGGTTTAGCCAGTTTAAATGAATCACTGATGTCTTTTGGAGCACTGACCTACAGTAGGTGTGTAGATGTAGTGGTTGAACCAGGTTGCAGGATTTGTAGGTGCAAAGCTATGAATAAATTGACGAGATGAGCTGGTTTCATTCTTTGTGACGTCCTCCAGATGGAAGGCTTGGTCAAGAAGAATCTGCCACTGCACACGTGTACGATTATGCCTCTGGACAGCATAAATCACCTATACAACACAAATCAGACATACTTGCCTATACTTAGAATAAACTGGAGTTTTTCCCTTTGCTGTTGCTTTGGTTAGTTTGCTGCTCATTGATTTATCCAAAGCTCCGTAGCTTGCAAGCCCTGTCCAGCATTGTCTGGCAAACTACACAAGCTACTGACATCTGCCGTGATTGGCTTGTAAATGACACTTCAGATTCAATGTCCTTTGGTAAGGAATAGACTGGAAATAAGAGCAAGCATAATAGAGCAAATATCAAGACAGCAACAAAAGTAATTTGCTATCAAAAGAACAGTGCAGTCTGGACTATCATAGATGCTTTGAATGGTCAAAATTAGGGAAATGGGTTCAAATTTAACACATTTCCCCCCCCTGATTTTCAGCCCAATTTAGTCATTTCCAATTCCACCAACAAACTAGCACTCATCACATGATACCACCAACACTGAAAGACTGAAGGCTAGCATGTGCAAGTCACATGAATCCAGCCAACAAAACGTTTCAAGGTGCAGTTAACACAACGTCTAAAGAAAAAGCTGACTGCTAATTCTTTTATGGCAGCTAGCAGACACACATGTTGGCTAGCACTGCAGTGAGTGAAGAGGGAGAAAGAGAGGCCAATTGTGCTCTGCTGGACTCCCGGACAAAGATGGCCATGGCACCACCGGGGATCAAACTTGCGATCTCTTAATGATAGAACCAATACTTAGAGGAAGGTACACTGCTCAGATGTCCTAAGACATTTACTCTAACAGCACTGTTAATAATATAGAAATATTAATGTAATTCTATAATGATATGGATAAATTTTGACCAGTCAGCAGTAGGGAGAAGTATTTTTTTCAAACCTGCTTGTGAAGTTTCACTAGACTCCTTTCACTGGGATAGGTGTTTTGCTTGTCATCAAAATCTTCATAGTCGTCCATATTTCTCCCCATCTTCTCTTGATATTCAACAGGGCACTAAGCAGAATAGTACAGTAACAGTATTTAATTCATCACTAGCAGCTGTTAGCTATTTCTTTATGTAAACATATACTAACGTTGTGAAATTCCTTGATATGCTCTACTTACCTTTCTAAGGATAGTGTCAATGTATTTCCTAAAAGGGTGGTTATACTTGATGGATTCATTGACCTTCCTCACCTCCTGTAATACACAATATATTGTAATATATCTCAAATTTGATCATAAAAAATAATCTCATGACAGTCTTCCTTCAAGACTTCTTCACTTTTACTTTAATGAAATCTATATGTAGCTATGTATGTATGTACTACTCCACCTCCATGACATCTTCTAGGTTCTCTTCTGAATCTGCTTTTTCAGCCATCAGTTTGGCTGCTTTGAAGTAGGTCTTGATGAGAAGGTGTCCTTGGCGAGAAGCTTCCCAATAGGAGCGTGGAATTTCCACCAAGCCATAGCCCATCAGCAGCACTAGCAGGAATAGACCCCAAGTATTGGCTGCTGTAATTCCTATGGTTTGCAGTTCGTACCTGATTAAAGAGAATCACAATCGAGCTTTATTGGCCAGTTAAAAAACATTTAGTTCTTATACCAGAATCTGTTTCCCTGAGAAGTGTTCTACAGTTGATAGTTTTTTTTCACAATAACTACACTGCTTTACACAGCAGTTAAACATTAACTTACTATTAAAACTACTTTTAATAATGTTAAAAGATAAAATCTTATCTACAGCCTTTTTTTATCATATCCTCAACATGAGTGCGACAGAAGGCATAAATCAAAGTTCCAGCCTGTCATTGGGCCTAAGCAAGCTTTTCAGTCAGCAGCTGCAAAAGTGGAACAACTAAACAAAATAGTTCAATAGATATTTATCAAATATAATTGTGCAAACAGTGTGTGAGGTGAGATGCTTCACATACAGTCTGGAACAAAACAACATTCTGATTAACCATGCAAGTGTTGAAAAAGTTGAACCTGACATTGCAATAGTTTCATGGCTCTATGTTTAAAGCAAATATCAGAACATATTTGCACATACAAGGAAGTTTTCTTCAGTTACTCATTAGTTTGAAAAAGGACCTGAAGTGGTAACAGAAGTAAATTACAGTTACAAGTCACAGTAGCCCACAAAAAATCTACAATTACAGAAATCCAACCCTAAATTCTACCACTTCCACTTAATTTTAGATCATCAGAAATAAAGTTGATGTTCTATCATGAAGTTTTATCCAGTCACACAAAAATAGAGGTGTTGGTTTAGTGACTGCAGTGGTACACTTACCAAGAGAGGTGCCACTGTGGATGCACAGCCACATAGATGAGGAGAGAGCCAAAAATGAAAAGGTAAGTGCCATAGTAGATGGCGTTCTCGATGAGAGCAGTCTTTATTTTTCCTGTGATGGAGAAGCCTCCTGAGCGAGCGTAGGACTGCATGAAGGGTAAAAGAATCCTGGAAACACACAGACTCATGATTGACCAGAACAGGTGCTGTATGCATGCAGTACATAGTGCAGAGGTATCAGTAATGAAGATTTATGATAAAAAACAAAAAAATGCACTGGATTCTCACCATGTAAGACACTGTGAGGTCCAGTACACAACTCTCCAGAACACAGGCATGATTCCATCAGGAATGTAGCTCCATGGCTTGTGACATGCCTTTGGAATGCTGTACAAGAAAAGACAGAGTGTGCTGTCATGGCTGATAATAGTTGAGAATATTGCAGAGAAGCAGAGAAGAGTGTATGTGTAGCTAGGACAGGAAAAATATTTCTGCACAGAAGTAGAAGAATAGAAGTAGACTCAAGCCTTTACTCCACTGATGATTCAGCAAGAGGATGTAAACCTCTTGCCACACAAAAACAATGAGCTATAATGCAGGTAATTCAAGATTTTATTCCAGACCACTCTAAAGCTCTGTACATCAGCAACAACACACTCTAACATATATATTCCCCTGGTATACCTGTTCTATTATTTACCATGCTTTTCTACAACAGCCTCGTAGACTCACCTAGCAGTCGGCGAGACGGTTCCATTTCCTGTAGTCTGGTTAGAGATTCCTGGGCCTGCAGACGATGGTTGACCATGCTCCTCATGATCATTTATGCACTGTTTGTATATTGTCTGAAAAACAGATTTTCATATTAACAGTACTCATTAACTTGGGTGATTCAGGCTGCAATATACCTTAAAACCACTGAGTGCAAACAGCAAATTTAAACAGCAGACGAAACTAACCGTGCTGACATCCAGCGGGAGGATGAAGACGATGAGAAAGCACAAATACCAGGCCAGCAGTGTGCCAAAGAGCACCATGCGCTGTTGCTTTTTGAAGTCACCATAACGATGCAGCAGGAACAGAGCCAGAAAAAAGACCACAACAATTTCTATCCCCAGCGCAGCCCCACTCATTCTCCCCTGCGGTGATCCTCTGGACTAATGAAAACTGTAAAGTCAGGCAGGAGAGAAGAAAATATAGACATAAGACATAATGTCAAGACTTTCTTACATGGTGCCAGGGCAGTATAAAGTGAGGGCATTCCATGAACTAATTACAGGAGAATACAAAGCATCGGCCTCTGACAAAAGCCTGTGTCCCATTTGCTTTTCTGAAAGACCCCATTGTTTTACTTTACTAGAGCGAGACAGAAAAAAAAAGAAATTGTCCTGCACTAAATCTAAAGCCAGTGTTTCTCAGCTCCAGCCATGTGGTCAACCAGCACTGCTCTAACACACCTGGTTGAGATTATGAACGACATAATCATTAGCTACTGATGTTGCTACAAGAAACAATGTCTAAAGTGGCAGGACCGATTCTTTGCTATGTTTAACCTTTCCAGAATTCAGCTATATCTGATCACTACTCACGTCACGTTTTTTATTGAGCATTTTTAACAGTAAGACCAAGGCTAATATACATTTAATATAGAGGTGACAATGTTGCCATGTAAACAATGACAATAGCAGTAGCTAAATACAAAACAATACTCGTGCACATAGTAAACTATACCACCATTATCACACAGCATCGACAAGTGAATTATGTAGTAAATTACATTCATATATATCGACTGTGAGACATAACCGACAGGCGACCTGTCAAACTGTCCTACCATCTAATTCAGCGCGTTCGTTACCATGTTTTGCTAACTTATCTTCGAACTACAGAGTCACATTCAACTTGTTCGTACCTCGGTCGTGTTGATAGATATAAACGCTGCTTAAAATGCTACTGTCCGTTGCCTACAAAACACAGATAATGAAATCTTCCCGTTTAATAATATTTGGGCGAGAGCCATCACGCTGCTTCCACTAAAAGCACAAACGTCACCCAGCGACCAGAAGAGCTCTGAGGAGGAAGTACGGCGCCCGACGCGTTGCGCATGCGCTGTCGAATTCGGCTATATGCGTACCATACACACCATGAGTTTTACTACCGGATGATTTGGAAATCAGCGAAGCTCCGCAGGACTCACGAATCACGTTCAAAACGTACAGGTCTTTTAAAAATATAAATACAAATACATAAATACACATCAAATAATTTACATATGAATTTTACGTATAAATAGAGTGCATTTTTCTATATTTTCTCATAATTCTTTATTACTGATACCTCTGCACTATGTACTGCATGCATTGTGTAACAGTCTTTTAATAACTTTACCCCGTTTATGTGCATGATGCAAATATTAATATCCACGCTCCACAATTCTGCACTTTTAATATACAGCATTGAGAAGCTTTCAGTTAGGTTTTTCCTACGGTCGTCCGAAGGTTTTTGTTAACCAATAAGCTGTTAAAGTATGTATGTTAAAGTAAAAAATCAGATCATTATCATCATCATTCTGGGGTTAAAGAGATATTTAACATGTCATTTTTTTTTACTTGTAAATAAAATTCATAACTTAAATGTCTAATATGAAGGGTAATTATTAAGGGTAATATGGATTGTCATATATAACCTGCTTTTCCACACTCGCTACATAGCGCGTAGTTCGTTTTTCCAGTAAGCACTGATGGGGAAGAAGATTTGTTACTCCTCCATGTCAGTGGGTGGCGCTACTTCTCTCTGTTGCGCTCAGGTCTGGGGCGGCACGTTTAAACGCTGCCGCTTGTCCAGAAAGCAGATCTCAGCGCTGGATAGTGGATCGAAGAGCTTTACTGCAGAGAAATAGACGAAGTACGGTTGAAATAAAGTCAAAAGAACCAAATGGCAGTCGAGAGGTAACTATGTAATTATTTGTTCGATGCGCACCTTATCTGAGAAAGTGATTTGGTAACTTCTTAAGTCATTTTGATGTTTACTAACCAACACATCAAGCCCTGCTTCGAAAATGCCAAGAAAACACAGCACATTAAATGAAATTGCTCGTTAAATATTAAAGTATGACTGTTTTAATAAGGAAAATCTTGACTGATGTACCACTAAAGCAGTTTTGACTTGTTAAAGTTGCTTAAACACTAGTGAGTGGCTAACTTCAGCGAGCACGTCCGTCTCACTGTGTAACTGGTGTTTATTCTGATCGTCTTCTGTTTATTGACTGTTGGTTACTTTTATATGTGATCTGCACCTGTAAAATGTGGTGATATGTGGCTTTTGGAACACTGACGATTTAAAACGGGGCAGTTTATTCACATTAATCGCTAGTCCAGCTAACTCGCTAGCCTCGTTCCCTCCCTTGAGCACTTCTGGCGCGCCTGGACTTTTACAGTGCCCGCGGTAAAACGCGAGCACCACGACTCGCTCATAAGCATTTATTGTGTTTTAGGAGATAGTTTAGCTTTTGATTACTAAATATTATCCTTTATTATAGCTATTTTGATCTTCCCGTGTCCTGTTGAGGTGGCGCGAGTTGAGCCATGGTCGACACTGTTAGCGCCGTTATGGCGGGCAACAAAATCAACACTGCGAGTTTTATGCTCATTTAATTTCAATTTAATCTCATTTACTGTTTAAGAAGGAGAAATAAAGCATTAAAAAAGCTTACATATATTCTCAGGTTTACGTATTCGATATTTTGATCGATATTTATAATTTCTATTGGAGGGACACTGGCAGTCTGGGTTTAGCGAATGGGCCTCGCGGACTAAGGTTGAGAGAGGAAGTTTGGCCGTAACTGCTCAGTACGAGGTTTCCTTTTAACATTATTCCCCTGTTCCAACGGTCTAGTTTACATTGACCCATAAGAAACCCGCCATGTTTTACAGACCGCTTCAGGAGCTTCCATGTCTGAATGAGAATTTGGAGGGATCCCTGCTGTGCATGTCTCAGACGAAGCGGAAAGAGAGGCCGTGCTATGGCGAGGAGAACACGCCACACGAGCTCATCCAGCACTGGTCACCACCTCGCAAACAGCCACGTCCCTGTGGCAAGGGCAAGGAGAACGCGTTTGTGCTGGCCAGACGCCCAAGGAAGAGCAGGGATTCTACAGGCAAGTTCTTTGGCCTGGCTATGAGCGCTCAGGGAACTCCTTTCTGTTCTCAGATGCTGCGTTTTTACTAAGATTTGCGATGTGTAATAACTGGGTAAGATTTGCACCGGTTTGTGATTGTTTGTGATTACACATTAAAATATTTTGTAGGAAAAAGGTTTTTAGTCCACAGCTCTGAATGCTTAAATTTATTTTAAAAGATAAGAAAGTAGCATGTCCTTCTGCAAAAAAGTGATGCTATAAAGCTTAAACTGCCCTTGCATGTCTACATTTTATACTCAGTCTTGGTTTCGTTCCTCCGCTTTGGGGAGTTTTCTTTGCTTGTGGCCTCTGGGTTGTTCCCTAGGGGCTCGGACCTGGATTCTGTAAAGCTGCTTTGCGATAAGTCAGCTGTAAATAAATAATAATTATATGTATTAATTATAAGTAATAACAATTGAAATTGGACATGGAGCCATCCCAAAAAAGAAAATGACATCAAGATATTGCAAAAGTACACACAAAATATGTGAATTTAATTCATTTGGGCAGTGATTTACACAAAATATGCAAATTTCCCACTTGTGGGACTAAGATCTCTAATCTTATATGGCAAATTTTATACACTTGGAGAAGATTGTGGGTCATGTTTTAAATGTTCTGAATGTTTTCTTTTTTATACTTTGGTACTATATCGAAAATCACTTGCTACAATCATGTCTGAGCTACTTGTCAAGTTTATTTATATAGCGCTTTTTACAACTGACGTTGTCACAAAGCAGCTTTACAGAAACTGGGTCCAAGCCCCCAAAGAGCAAGTCAAAGGCCTCAATGGTGTTTAAAGTATTCCATGTGAAACATTGGTGTGGGTTGTTTTTCTGGTTTGGTTCATCCTGCAGCTGGTCTGTGCTGGGACAGTCTTCCAGATGAGCTTCTGCTGGGGATATTTTCACGCCTCTCACTTCAAGACCTCTTGAGGACCTCTCGTGTGTGTAAGCGCTGGCATCGACTAGCGTAAGTTTAGTCCAGCATGCTATTTTTATCTTTAAATGATCTTTATTATTGTTCATTGCTTTTCTTATTCTTAATCTTGTGCTTAAGCAGTTATATACTCAAATGTACATTGAGAATGTTTTTACCATGAACAAAGGGGCATTTATAAATTTCCAAAACACATATTCAGTAATTATATGCTATCAAAAATGTTTGCCATTTTAAATCAACATGACAATCTTTGATTTGATGCAGTTTTGATGAGTCCCTGTGGCACAGCCTGGATTTAGTGGGAAAAGCTCAGCTTGATTCAGAACTTGGCCAGGTGCTTGCTGCTGGAGTCTCGAGACTGCGCTGTCCACATGTCTGCATTGGTCAACCCAGTTTTAAAAATACAGAGTGAGTAGTTGGCTCTTTCTGTACTCAATCACATTTTGCAGTAGCATGTTTTATTTCAATCTAATCTCATGTGTTTTGCAGACTTCTGCGTGTCCAGCATATGGACCTGTCTAGCTGCACCCTACAGACATCTGTTCTGGAGGGCATCTTGTCCCGTTGCAGGAGGCTACAGAATCTCAGTCTTGAGGGGTTGATACTCTCTGACAGCATCCTCCAGTATGCAAACATTAAGTCAACACAATGATGATGATAAATGCTTCTTTTGTGAATGAATAGTTGATATTTTTCATGTACTACTTTATTCTGCAGTTCTTTGGCTCAAAATACTGAGATGGCCCGGTTGAATTTGTGTGGCTGTGCTGGTTTCTCTCCTGACTCTATGGCTGAGATGCTTCAGTCCTGCACCCAGTATGTATATGAAGGAAAATACATTATTTTAACTGCCACCATAGCAGCATAAAATAACTTTTAAGGCATAACAGTTTTATAAAACAGCTATATGAACATCTGCCTTGTCTGTTGGGTTTGTTTTTAAGCCTTCTGCTCTTTTTGATCAAGGCTTGAAGAGCTGAATGTGTCGTGGTGCGACTTCAGCAGTGACCATGTTCGGGCCATTGCAATCAACATTCCATCAAGTGTCACTCAACTCAATATCAGTGGATACAGGCAAAATATGACAATGGATGGTAAGGAAAATGACTAAAGAAAAATCTCAAACAATTGTTTCTCTTAATTTATTTTATTTAATTATTTTAATGCTCACCCACAAACCGCTATAAATTAGTTGAATATCACTATGAATTTTTCGAGGGATATTATAGGGAGTGCCTAAAAATTTCTTGTAAAGCTAACATTTCTATTTTCAGTTTTAGTGCATTCAACATTAACAAAAGTACAGTGCCTTATAACCGTGTGCGAGTTGCAAGCTTGTGTGTTACCCTTTGAGGTCATAGATGCTTATTCTTGTGATTTTGAGACCAAGAGAAAGTGATCTCTGTATTAAACTGTACTTTATTTGCTCCTGTTTGTTGAATGCGTTGTCCAACACCTGTGAATATTGATGGTTTAATTGAAAGTACTATGTAAAGTATGTATTTACAAGAGATTTAGTAATCCCGTTCATTTATGAATACTTGTTTCTCACCACCATTACTAGTAAAAGTACTAGTTATTGTGATGTAAACTTTGATTTTTAATAATGCAGAAACTTCTAAGTATCAAATTAAAAAAAGTTAGAATTTAGGACAGTTTAAAACTTCTGTACTTTTCTTCCCCATTGTTAGATGTAAAGAACCTAGTGGAAAGATGTCCAAATCTCATAAATCTGGACTTAAGGTAAGAATTGTTTTGCCTGGGGAATGGGTTGGGATACTCAATGTGTTCTATAGTCTTTTAGGCCTTAATGCTGAGGTCTTTTTTTATTGTAGTGACAGTGTACTTGTGACCACGGACAGTTTCCAGTGTTTACAGCAGCTATCCTCCCTCAGGCATCTGGCCTTGAGTCGCTGCTACCAGATTCACCCTGCTGCTCTAATGTAAGTCAGTGTACATTGTTTAACTAGTTGTATTTAGAGATGCATTATGGGTTAATAATGGGCCAGTACAATAACCAATAACTGTCATTTTCACGGCCAGTAACCGCTAACACTATGTGTTAAATTGGCTGAGAAAAATCAAATTGTCCACTAGGGCACAGTTCATGAGCATATGGGACACCATGTTACATTTCAGTTCCACTGTATGAATTGAAAGTACTGAAATCAAATATGTAGTGTCTATATTACTGGTTAGTGTGTTTGGATGCAGAGGAGTCAGAATTTTACAACACTAGCATTTAAAATGGCTGTCTGCAGTGTTCAACCACATGGGGAAGTTGAATTGATTTGATGAATCTTCTGCAACCCTAATGAAGTAGAGCGCTTTATTTCTGCATGTTCTACTTTGTTTACTGTATATCTAGGCCTACAGTTTTAAGCATTAATGACCAAACATGGGCGTAAACGTGAGGAAGCTAAAACGGGATGATCAAACATTTTAATTCTGTTCATGGCATATGTGTTCCAGAGATTTTGAGAAGTTTGAGAAGCTGCAGACTTTGGAGGTGTTCGGTCTTATACAGGATAGCTATCTTCCTATCCTCAGTAAAGGGCTGCCACATATACAAATCAACACACAGCCTTTCTCTGCTGTGGCACGTCCCACTTCTTCTTCAAGGAAAGACCGCACTCTGTGGGGAATGCACTGTCGGCTGGTATACAAACCTTGACCTACAATCCCAGGACCGTTATAAGGGAAACTGCATTGGAGTTAAGAGGTGAATTTTAGAGTGCCTCAAATGATGAATAGACTTAAGTATTAATGTCTTAAAGGGAGACCACTAGAAAGCTTTTTGTTTTTTTTTGTTTTTTTTTTTGGGTTTATTTTTGTTTGTTTTTCTTCCTTCAAGTGGAATTTAAAATGTTACATGTAGCTGTTTTTAGAAGTGGAATTGTTTAACAGGTCTAACTCCAAACCCCAAAAACTTTTAAACATTTTAAGCCTTTTCAGAGTTCAGCCCTATTGTTCAGTGAACAAATTTATAGTGGCTTAAAATGCGGTGATAATGGATTTAAGAAGTTACATTTTAAGAGTTCAGGAGTTCATCATGCTGTGCTTCTGTTTGTCTCAGAACCTCCGTAATAATGGTAATTGTTTTGGGTGAGTTTCTGCTTTTGTGAATCTCCTTGCAAAGCTCACATTGTTTTAATACACATTAATACCTCAATATTCTGAAACCACCAGACTGAGTGTCTGCAACAAACATTAGCATGCATTTGCTTTAGACAGGTCTGAAGTTAACCAGTTCCTGGGCCATAATGTTTTATCCTGACAATCACAAATGTAATCTCATTATGAAAACACTGTTCTATGAACATTGGTGTATTTTTGGATGATGTAACAGCAAAAGGAAAGTTGTCATTTACTAGGTTGAACACATGTATCAGTAAGAGCAAGTTTAAGTTGTTAACCCTGAAAACCAGCTACAAGCTGTAGTGTTTATTGCAATTTCTTTTTCATAGGAAACGTTCATATCAGTGCAAGATGGTTTTAAATATTACCACTGCATTAAAGAAGTCAGTATGTTTGCTCAGCTGCCAAAATAAGTTTCAGGTTTTATACTGTTCATAAAAATGAACAATTTGAATATTCAGTGGCTTTAATTTTGGTCTCTTTGACTCTATAAATCCTTTTCAGGATATTCTGCTTTTTTGAGACCAAATCTGTGAAACCTTGACCTCTTGGTACTACTTTCAGACCCATTATGAACATGAGAAACTTGAATGACTGACTGAATTCTCTATTGAGAACTCATATGCAGTTTTTGTGAATATTTACTTGTTCACTCAATTTTAATAAATATTCTGCTTTTTATTTACTCCTTCTCTTTAATTCATAAACCACTGTGCTATGATGATTTTTACTTTGTGCAAATTTGAGGCTATATGATGGTGTTTTTTTTTTTTTAAGGTTTATTTTAATGAACAAACCAGAAACTCAAGTGGACAGTCCAGTGTCTCTTAACAAAAGACATTTTCACATTTCTTGTGAAGCATGCCAATTAATGCTTTAACCTGCCCGTAGCACATTCATCACAGCTGGGAGTCATACAAAAGTGTTAGTGTATGACTGCTGAGCAGTGTAGATGATCAAGAATTCATATGTGGATTGCTCCAGTGATTTTAACAACTGGTATAGTGACAAACTCTAATAAATGCTATGGTACAGAGATGGATTTGCAATCCAAAGTTAGCATACTAGTAGATTTTTCGAGGAGACCTCCAACAACCCGTATGATTAAATGTGTGGAAAATTTGGCAAATACCATTATTCTAACTGAAAATGATTTTCAAGCAGTTGCAGGAATTACCAAGACTTATCAAATAACAGCTGTAAAACTAGTTAAAATGACATTTCTGTTCAACATTTCATCTAGAACAAAGATGAAGCTATTGGTTGAAGAAAGCTACTGCAACAGTAACACATTGACCTTGTTTCAGTTTCATCTTCGAGGCTCCATGTAATTTGGGTCCAGAAGAGTTAAAAAATGTTCTGGTTCAGTAACCATGAATTCAGTCATCGAGGATAACCGTTCGTAGCAGGTCTTCATCGTGTAAGCTAACTGTTGCAATAGCACCATCGTTGAACTCAAAAGATGTTCCTCCATCTACCACCATGCAGGCATCCCAGCACCTTGAGCGGACACATACCCTTAAAGTAACACAAAGAGATTTTAATAAATGACCTTTAAACAACTATTAACAATAATTGCCTGAGACGAAAGAATAATCACAGCTGCAGGACCAGCCATTGATAACTCTTGAAAGTCACAGACACTAAATATCTTCTGTATAGAATATGGTATGTGACCGCAGTCATTTTTGTTATCCCAATGTATATTAAGGGTGGTGTACACTGCTAGGACTGGAAAATACTGCATCAGACCATCAGAAGTCATGATGGGCAAAATCATAAAAATACTCACTTGCTTGCAAAACCCCTTTGGCGGCTATTAGAAAACACTCTGTTGACGATGGGCTCTCGGACACTGAAGAAAACTCTGTCCTCCTCTGGACTGAAGATGAGTGACTCGTTGTATGCCTCTGTCACTAAACACATCATAAAAAGAGAACAATCCCATGACTTTGACTCTACTCATTGCATGCAACAAAATTTACTTTTCCTAAATTTCAGAAGAAATGTTGTAATGTTTAAAAAAAACTTACCACTCTCAACAACCTCTCGGTTTAGGGGAATATCCAAACCTGTTTTGGTTTTACCTACACAAAGTGGATTTCAATTAAAGTTATTAGCCATTTTTAAATTTATTTATAAGTTTTTTTCATTCAAAATGGTTTACTAGCCTCTTATAGTCCTTAAATGAGAATGTCCACTTTTTTCAACATTTCTGCATAATTTAATTGTTTTTAT
>JBBPDA010000025.1:11433002-11529254 GCA_037974385.1 Arnoldichthys spilopterus
TCGCTTATCTCTCTCTCTCTCTCTCTCTCTCTCTCTCTCTCTCTCTCTCTCTCTCTCTCTCTCTCTCTCACCCCCTCCCATCCGTAAGGAGTCTGTTACTGCCATGTCATCCTGTGTGTAAGCTTTTTCAGCGGAGTCGGGTTTTGATGGTTGGTGTCGTGCAGCAGCGCAGGTACAGCCCGTTCACCTGTATTTCGTGCCTTTTTACCGTGTTGAAAGGAGGCGAGTGAGCAGTGTAAAGTAACTGTAGAGACGGCTGCAGTTTCTCTCTTCTGCCGCCATAATCATGCAACTTTGCGTTAACACAGGTTGAAGGGGTTTAGGACGCTCAGTCAGCTATTAAAAAGTTATAATATTCGCTTTCCTGGCGACATTCAGGCTCGTGTTCTTTCTGACATATTCACGGCAGGTACAGTTCCGCGGACAAAAGTCACAAAGACAATGCACTACAAAGTGTTCTTACCGCACGAGAGAGCGAAAGCGCCGCTAGTTGGTGAGGGACCGTCTCTAAAGTACTGCATAGAAAAACAAAAAACGTCCGTAACACATCAACAGAATCGGGCCTTATTTCTTTTTTCTGTCATTATAAGAATGTTTTTTTTTTTAAGTTTTAACCTTAGACCACTTCACACTGTAAATTCACACCAACACTGAAATAGTGATTTTTTTATTTGGAAGTTTGGTTTAGATTTGTAATAGTTAAATGCATCTAATTATTAGTTAAAGTAAAAAAAGCATTAATCAGATGGCATGGCTTAGTTTAATAATGCATTGAAAAACATTATTAAATATCTTATATAAAATATATAAATACATAATATATTATATAATTATGCTCCTCCTTTCTTTCTGATCCCCGTGTCATGTTTAAATCTACTCAGACACTAAAAACTAAAATAGGTGCAACTTATACACATATATGGGTTTATATAGAATACTTCGTACACTAATGTCTATTTATATTTTTTGTAAAGCTGACTTTTTTTATCTTATTGTGTTGTAGTTTCTAAATAGTATATATTGCTTTACCACTCTTCTGCTGCTGTTACCTTTTATACTGCTGTAGCAATGCAAATTTCCCACTTGTGGGACTAATAAAGGTTTATCTTATCTTGTCTTATCTTATCTTATCTTTAACATTGTTGCATCTTTGCTCAAACTGCTACTTTGTACCTGGTAGAACCATAACTGTGAACTTCATTTGCACAACTGTCTGACTTTGCACTGTCCTGCAATGTTTGCATGTTTGCACACAATGTATTTTATGTTGTCATATATGTAGTTTCTGTTGTCCTGTGGTTCTGTGTTGCACTGTGGTCCTGGAGTAACATTGTTTCATTTCACTGTGTACCGTGCTAAATGTATATGGTTGAAATGACCGTCTCATGTCATTTTTAAATTATATATTTCTATTAAAATAATGCAAATGCAATAACAATTAATAAATCATAAAATAATAAATAATAAAATTTGTGAAATGTTAATTCATGTGAATATTTAACTGACAATCAAACAGTGGTGACCACAGACTGATGAGCAGCTGAAGTCTTATATCAATTAACAAAAATTCTAGTTGCAAATTTCTACAATTTGTCTCCTCAGTTCCAAAACCATTAAAAGTTAAAATGTAATTAAAAGGAAAGTTGATGTAACACAGCTGTAAACACACCTCTGTCCCAGCTTTTGCTAAGTGTGTTGCAGCCATCAAACTCTAAATTTGTGTATATTTGCAATGAGGTTGATAAGTAAAGATTTTGAAAAATGTTTCTTTGTTTTTATGTCAGTTAAATAAATGTTCACAAATCACAGATTTTTGTTTTTATTGCATTTTGGAAAAAATCCCAACTTTTCTGGAATTTTGAGTGACACACTAATTTTGTTTAGTTGTCAATTTAGTTTCAGAAGCCCAAATGTGCAAATGACTTGCAAGCTAGAAAAACTGAGGGTGAGCTGGCCACGTTCCTGGAAAGAAAATGGGCACCAGGCTTTTGTGTCCTGCCTGACTGGCTTCTACAGCTGCCAGTGGAAACATCACCAACAGACCGAAAGCCAGTCTAGTCATTTCTGCTGCAATAAGGTTGGTGTGCAGGGTTCAGAATTTTAGATCAAACACATACGCTGCACAAATGTGAACTGTATCAAGTATTTCATATTAATTAATATTCTTTTCTGTTAGTTTATGATTGATATAGTTCTTAAAAACACGGTTCGCATAAATGTTTAAGCTGCTTATGATTTTGCTCCTTTTATCTGCAGCTCGAGTGTGGCAGTTTTGCTATGATTATTCTTATTTTTTGTATCAGTCTGGTTTTCCTCTACTTCTGGACTGAAGCACAGAATGACTACAATGACTTCGACTGGTTAGTGTAAATACTTAATGTCCACTGTCCATAGAGTAAGTGCCTTAGGACAGGGATTAAAAACCACTGCTACAGAAGGTCCACCCAGGCCATGCCAGACCTTATTTCCCAAAAAGTGTCACTTTCAGTGTAGAGATAGCTTAAAGGGACCAAATCTTGGAAGATATTTCATCCCTTTATTTAAATAACAAAATCCCTTGTTAAAAGGTTAAAACATTATTTACGCCCAGTCCATAAACTCCATATAAGGAAACTACATAGCAAAAACCAAACATTTAGAACAAGCCTGTAACAGATTGTCCCTGCCCATTCACATTATAGGGAGTGTGTCAGCCCAGACTGCTTTCTGAATATGTGGAAGCAGATCAGAACAGAGACTATTTATGTATGTCTCGTTTAAAGGCACAATGTCAAAACACCCTGTTTAATGCTTGCAGATAATAAAGCTTTAAAAAAGGTAGTGTAAAATTAAACAGTGGGTGCATAACAATGCATAAGTGATCCTCAGAAAATATTAAAAATAGTATATTTGCATTTTTTACTGTATGTACAAACTTGGAAAACACTGGCAGTTTAAGGATTACTATTGAAACTCAAGTCTGAACACTTCACTTCAAAATGCAGAAAGTGTGGTGGATTTTTTTCTCTACCTTCCCAGGTTTAACTTTGGCAGACTGGGCTTTTGGTTTCCATGGTCCATGGTGTTGCTGGTCATTGCTGCAGTTTTCTTTACTTATGTTGCTCTTCTCCTGGTATGGGTGAATTCTACTTCTCTATGTTAATCTAACCCTTTAACCTTGACTGGGCAGCCAACAAATCCAAGCTTCCTTTCCACACTCATAATCTCATGATAACTCTTAGACACAGTATAGTTATTGAATACTAAGTCTTAGGAAGCAGATATACAAGGAAACATGAGTGCTTAATGAGGTCAACTGCTGTTTCATGTTCATCATAGAAAGGAAAGGAGTTTTGAAGCAAATTGTCCTAGACAATAGAAGAACTTAATCTTTAACAATTGCCATGAACATCAGCTGTAAAAATGTGTGTTTTTTGTTTGCAGCTGTTGGCGGTATGCCTCCTCTCAGAAGGTCAGAGACTATATTTACACTGGGGACATAAGGTAACAAATCAAAGTTTACTGGTTTTGTATATTAACATTAAAAGAATTGCTTTGTGACTGCTATCAAATGTCTTTTGTTGTAGATTGGATTATTCATGACTATGATATTCTCTGTTGTGGCCACAGCGGTATTGTCAGACTTATGGAACAAAGAGTGGGAAACTGTGCTTCTATCTTTCCAAGTAGGTCCATAACATTTTTTTTTAAACATAAACACTGATCAGCCACAACATTAAAACCACTGATAGACAAAATAACATTCATTGCACCACAGTCAGAGCTGTATTGGTGACACATGGAGGATCTACACAATATTAGGCAAGTGGTGTATGATCTGTGTGTGTAGAAATGCATAGTAGTTATAGTACAGTATTTATAAAGGCCTTCATATGTAAACCTACTTCTTGCATTATGTCTCTTATTTAGGTGACAGCAGCATATCTGCAAGTGGGAGGAGTTATGTTAATAACACTTTTATCTTGGCCACTAGCTTCACATTTGTTTTGTCTGAGAAAGAATGGTAAGTATGCTTCACATTTGTTTTGTGTGAAAAATTAATGAAATACTTTCTGTTCCTTGCCATGTTTCACTCTATTATGCTCAATAAGGCCATAAGATCAAGTAAAGCCATAGAAGAACCATAGATGTTCCTGAAGGAACAAAGAAGCAAAACAAGACAAATCCGTAATCAGAAACCAGAAATAACCAAGAAACCTATATCAAAGTAGCAGTTCTCAGACTACACTGAAAAGTGGCAAGACCTTGCAAGGCCAAACTGAGGCGTATTTATGTCTGGAGCCAGGGTAGAGCTGGCGCTGATGAAAGCCAGGATAGTCCATGCTGACTCCATGGCAGAAGTTTAAAAAGTACCTTTACATATTGTGAAGGTTCTGTATATCACAGTCACACGTTTCAGTTACCAAAAATGATTCTTTAAGGAGCTGAAATTATTCTTGTATAGCATCGCTTAGAGAACCCTTTTGTGGTACTTTTTATAAAGAGTGTGCTGACACATGCTGCTAATACACTGTACTGATATGATCAAATCTTCATAACACTATTTTGTGTGAGTTTTTTTTACGTTTTCAGTTGATTGAGTATTTATGTTTATTTCAGTGAGGCGAATGGTCATTATCGGGCTGTATGGGGCAGTTCTTCTGCCTCTGTATCTGGTGCCACTGGGCCTGCACTCTCCATGCATTAAAGACAGAAACAAACTGGGTCCAGCTCCAGCATTATTTGGCCATAGGGGAGCACCAATGGTAGGTTGGATGGCAAACTATACTATGAATATTATTTACTCAGGTGTGTTTATCAGGTACACCTACCTTCTGTCATGTGCATTATTTAGGTACAACATTATGGACAGGTCAATACGACTAGATATTTTGCAGCCTCATTTGGGCTTTTAAAAACTATGTACATCTACTGGCTATGGAATTAAACACAACTACTTTATCACCCATTTAAGGTTTACAATTAGATACACTATTGCTCATCATTTTCCATTCACAGTTTTCCATTTACATTTTTCATTTACATTTATTCATTTGGCTGATGCTTTTATCCAAGGTGACTTCCCCAAACGGAACAATCAAGCATTTTAGTTGCACAGGACAACACTGAAGTGAGTGCCATATGACGTCCAACACATTCTGCTGAGTCATTAAATAAGTCATCCTTTTAGCCACAGGACCAATATGGGCTGGACATTTTTGGTAGGGGGACCATTCTTCACCCACTAGTGACATTGATGTATGAAAAACACTACGGTGCCTGAAATATTCAAACAACACAATACACTACTAGGCTACTACCATGTTAGTGTCACTGCAGTGTTGAGAATGCTCTGCCACCCAAATAACTACCCACTAAATGTGTGGCCTTGCCCAGACTTACATACATGTTGTCTTAAACTGCTGTTCCTGAGAAGGTCACCAGGGTGCAGGGCTGTCTAATTCTGCCATTCATTTAGGCCACATGAGCATGGTGCTTGGATTCAGACTTCAGCTGACTTTGCTTGTGGAGTTACTCAAAATTCACAAGGAAACGCAATTCATAGGATAAGACAAAATGAAGCCTTTTTAGACAAAAAAAAGAAGACAGTCTTCCAGTGTAATTCATGTCCAAATGTGCATATTTTGTCAGTATCAATCGTGGAAGTGTGGCCTTGCAGATGCGACGTGATGACATTGAGCATTTAAATGGCAGAACAGATGGGCTATAGTCATAAACCTACAGCGTGACCTTACTTTGCAGGTGTACCCAATGTTGTAAAATGTCTGTGACTGAGGGTCAGTTACCTGTGTTGAAGATCCTTATTATGATGTAATGCTTATTTTATGTGTAATGTTGTTTTACTCCTTCTATTTCACATTTAAGAAAAAAAATCAACACAGAGGTGACTCTAGTACTGGCTTGCAGAGCATATGCAGCAGAGTAATTGCAGGGTAAATATGCCTTTTAAGGATTTCATGTGTGGCTGCTAAATCACAGCTTGCTCCAGAGAATACCTTCATGTCCTTTGAGAAGGTAGTCATGGCTGGAGGGGATGGACTAGAGACTGATGTCACCATCAGGTCAGTGCTTTCATGCATGCTATAAACAAAAAAACACCTAATGCCTCTTAAAATGGCCTATTGCAGTTTATACAAATGTGACTTTCAGAGTGTTTTAAGTAAAAGTGACTTATCTATCATTGTGAACACACTTAGTCACACACAAAGTGCACCACAACAAAATGTGACCTCTGTGGCAGCTATCAGAAGCACACAGGGAGCAGTGTAGCAGGAAGGTATCTTGCTCAAACATACCTCAGTGGTCCCCGTGTCAGGACTTGCAACCTTATGTTCACAATGGTCCTAACCATTAGTCCACCACTGCCTAGTGTTGATTTAAGTGGTTTAGAGATGATGATTTATCTGAAAACAGCACTTTTTTTCACTGTGCTGGGTAAGCTGTTGGGACTATATTTTGGGAAAAAAATGCAATAATAAAAATATATATTCAAAAATGTTTGCTTTTTTATTCTTTTTTTTGTTATTTGTGGTAGCACATTTCCTTCATGTTCTATTGCTTTAAGACATAGTTCAGCAAAAATTTAATTCACAAAATCTTACCCCAGACATATTTGATCACACTACACAACAGACAACACTTGCTTTGGGGATGTATTTACAGGCAGGATTTGGGTGACTATTGACTTCTATTTCACTTTCACAAAAAAGGCCAGTGGTGGCTTAGTGGTTAGGACATTGATTTTGGGACCTGAAGGTCACAGGTTCAACCCCTGACCTGGACACCACTGAGGTTCCCGCTACACTGTTCACTGGCCGCTGTTGATAGCTGCTCCACGTGCGCATGTGTTGGGTTAAATGCAGAGGTCACATTTTGCTGTGGTGCTTGACTGTGTTCACAATGACAAATAGTCACTTTCACTTCACTTTCTAGTGTTTGCTAGCAACAATTTAAATCAAAGAAACAAAATCTGGAAACCAAACATTCCTTGGCTGAATCTGGGGAGATAATTTTATAAATCTGAACTATACCTTTAACATTTTGCCGCATATCCCCCAGCTACGATGGTATACCCTTCCTGATGCATGACAAAAGCCTGCATAGGACGACAAATGTGAAGGACATATTCCCTAACCGGACACACAGCCCAGCTGCCATGTTCACCTGGCATGAGCTACAGCAGCTCAATGCTGGAGCCTGGTTCTTCTCGGTGAGACCAAAAGTAGCACACCCCCTTGTTCGTGGGGCTATTTTTGTCAGTGTATGTTTGTAAATTGCCGGATACCTTTCATTGATGCATAGTGGTGATATGGCTTCCTGTTTAAAATCCATGAAGGCTTCCTATTGTAAAGCTTTTAGGATGTCGTTTTTACACACTCTGAGCTTCCTTCTTCTTTCACAGCAAAACCCCTTCCAGACAGCCTCATCTCTGAGTGCAGAGGATCACATTCAGGCTCGGAATCAATCATTGTGTACTCTAAGAGCAATCCTGGAGCTGGCCGCCCGGTATGAGAAGCTAGTAATCTTTGACTTATACAGGCCGCCCAGTGGTCATCCTTACAGAGGCTCATGGATCTCTCGCATACTGGAAGTCATTCAGAATGAGTCATCCATTCATTCTAGCCAGGTATTGTCTCCTGTTTTACCATTTTGTCAAGCAAAGGTCTCAAAAGTCTGGTCCTGGAACAAAAGAGGCCAGCGCAGTTTGGTCATTTATCTGGATTTCACACCTGTTTTAACACTTTAGTAAATGAGCAGGTGTGTACTTGAGAAGAAAATTGCCTAACTCTGCCTGACTCTGGCCTTCTAGGACTGAATGTTGAGACCCCTGTTGCTAATGTTCCATTGTTTTTTGGTTATCTAATTGTTGCTGTCTGAAAACCTTGTAAGGTCTTTTGTACTGTTTCGGTTGGCCTGCTCATCATGAAATTTTGACAATAAATTACCTAAAAAAAAACTGGCAAATGTGGAGATACAAGTTTTTGTTCTGACAATGACACAATATGCAAAAAAACATCATTTTCTGTTGAAAACCATCCCCAGCTCTTCCTGCAAGTCTCCTTTGACATGAAAGGGGTAACAGTCTTTTTTAAATCCATCCATTCATCTATTTTCTAAACCGCTTCTTCCGTTTCCGGGTCGCGGGGAAGCTGGAGCCAATCCCAGCTGACTATGGGCCCAAGGCGGGGTTCATACAGGACAGGAGGCCAACCCATCGCAGGGCAACACATACACAGACAACCATTCACACATACACTCACACCTATGGGCAATTTAGAGCATCCAATCAACCTACTGCAGCCTTTGGACAGTAGGAGGAAACCGCGGCACCCACAGGAAACCCACACAAACATGGGGAGACCTTTTAAACTCCCTTTTTAAATTCAAAAAATGAAAAATTTTGACCTACATTAAACATTTACATGTGTTGTTTCAACATGTACAAACTAACGACAATGGATAAAAACAAAATAATGGGATTCTGAGAGTCAGGTACACAGACATGGACCTGGATCTGCTTTTTGTTTCATATCTGTTTGAATCAGTGCTTATTTTTGTGTCTAAATGTTGCATTCGGTTGAACTGTGTTGACGCAGGTGTTGTGGCTGCCTTGGGAGCTGAGGGAGTTTGTGCGGGAAACTGACCCTGAGCTGCAGCAGATCTCAGGAAGACTGGCCTCAGTGGAGGAGCTGCAAAAGAACCACATTGTCAGACTCAACCTTCATTACAGTGACATGTCTAATGCTGACATAAGGTGAGGGGTACTGAATGTGCAGCATTTGTATAAGCAAAGGGTTAACAGAAAATGACTTCATTCTGACCAGGATTAAGCTTGTAGTTTGGCATATATTTCTCCTTACCCAAAATGTAGCTGATCAGGCAAGAGAGGTTGGTGTCTGATGCTTGCTTTTTCAGTTTTGCCCTGGAGCTAAAAGGTTAATATAGCTGATCAGTAATAAAATATTTTACCCTACCAAATTAATCATCATTCAATCATCTTTATATTTGCTAGAGCTCTGTTGAGTGGTTAGTAATCTCAAACAGACTTGCTTATGTGGTTTCTGATGGTGTGTACAGTACCTTTTTTGCTCATACACTGAGCCTGAAAAAGCTATTTCAGTTGGATTACAGCCACCAAACTATCATGTCTATATTCTGAAGGTTTTCACACCTTAAAACATTGCAAATATTTTTATTTGTGGAGTGATAAAAAAGAGAACTTTAAAATTCCCTCTGTAAAAAGACTCTAGTATGTTAACAAAATGAAACAAGAAATTTCTGTTTTTGTAATTTTATGCAAATGTGTACATATTTAAGGAGATAATGACTGTTCTGCATACTTAAAAAAAGTTTCAGAAGCCCTGCAATACAACATATATTATTCTTAATGTAAGTCATCAATGGGAGAAACATCATGGTGATTTCTGTAAAATGTTTTTACCCTGTTCAGCTGTAGTGTCTGCAATAAAGGGGTACTTCAAGCAAATAATTTAGGTCAAAGAGATCCGGCTGGCAAGAAAGTTGAGAACTGTTTTATACATTATCAGGCATCACATAAGAAAATAATTACTCCAATTTGAGGCAAATTTGTAATGTTATAGTAATGTAGTTTGTAAAATAGGCTACTAATTCTACCAAACACCAAACATGTGTTGGCTGATGGACTGCTATGGGTTAAAGCTGCTGTAGGCAACTTTTATAAAAAACATAATTCTGGTGAATTTGCTTAAATTGCTGCTATGTCCTGACAGTAGTGCATAATTTGAATAATCTGTAAAATTAGGCACCTTTGCCTCCATGTAGTTCAACTAATGCCATTTGAAAGAATCCACTGTGCAAGAATCAAAACAACCAATCAGAGACATGGCTGGAGCACAACAGAGATAGATTGGGAGGGACCTGGAAGTTGTACTTATTCAAATTTTCAAGCTTAGTCTACTCTCTTAGCCACTTACCCACTGCAGCTTTAAGAAAGAAACAGTTGTGAAAGTGCAACAGTTTGCATAATTTGCCAAACTGTTTTCTATGACCCAAGTAAACAAACTCCAGCCTCTATGCTGGAAGCATATTACCAATAATGGGCATGGATGGTTATCTTTTTTGCACAAGGTGCTTTAGTTCAGTGAACTTCTGTTTGTTGTGTTCTGTTTCAGGATGTACTCCGCTGTAAACATTAGCACAAATCTGTATGTGGTCAGTGAGCCCTGGCTATACTCTCTGGCCTGGTGTGCAGATGTGTACTCTGTTACCACTAATGCTGTTCACATCCTTAAAAGCCTTCGCCGGCCCCTTTTCTTTATGGTAACTAACATTCAATGCATATTACTCTTCATCCAGCATGTGAAGTCATACACTTCCTTTAGCTTTCTGTCTCTTGCCCTAGACACCACAGGAATACACCACAATGTGGGTCCTCACTGATATGGTGTCACTGGTTATCATCCTTGCTGTGTTTATATTCCACTGGTGAGTGAGATGGGAGCACCAATATAAAGGGATGAAGAAATTCCTGCAAAAGGTTCCTGCCCCATAAAAGTGGCAGAAAAGATTCTTTTGAGCAATGATAGGATATCAATTATATCAATTTTTGATAGGAACGTTCAAGATGTTTGAACAACCTCCAAATTATCTAAAAGGTCTTATATCTGTCTTAGCCAAGAACCAATGTAGAAAGATAAGACTTTTTAGAGACTTTCAGAAGCATAAGTTATTTATCAGTAATAGCTTAAATATGGAGGTTTGTAACAGTTAGTACAGTAATTTATTCATATTACAGTTATTAACTTCCTTATTTGGAGAACTAGGGTGAATGATTCAATATTTATCTGAAGAATCGTGTTGCTGATCTTTATCATGATTTATTGCAGTTGGAGGGAGCGCAGAGTGTCTCTTTGCTCAGGCAGAAATACGATACCTGACAATGGACACTCCACTGAGTTCAGGACAGGTGAGGGGATTATCTTTCTACTCCAAATATTCTTTTACAATTATATAACCTGCGTTTTACCCTGAGTCAATGGGAAATGAAAAGCTAGTGTGTATTTCAGACCACTGGCATTTCTTTTCTTATCACTGTCATCTTTTGTTTTGGCAGGAAATAATGAGGTGTGGTCCTTAACAGGCAAGAATGCTGTGGGAGAGCATTTGCACAATTACCCAAGCAGTAAGATAGAAGTTAGCTCTGGGATGTGTACAACATATCTCTGAAGCTTTAGGTAAAGGACTTTTCAAAGTAATGAATGACTGATTATAAGCTGCATAAAAGTAGTAAGCATGAAAATATTTAAGATAGAATGTGCTTTTGATCATCTCATCACATTTCCATTGTCCTGTAAATGTTGTATATGTTTTCCAGTAATTATTGTAACCCCTCAACCTTTTCCTACATAGCTAATTTGATATGGCCTGAACCTGGCATTTACTGCATGTGCCCTAGTGCACATTTCAATTCAACTCATAAGCACAGAGAAGTTGCACTGAATCTATGTCATTTTAATAAAGCCTGTTGTACACAGTGGAATAAAGTCCCAGATACATTTTTCATTTTTATTTCTCTTTATAAAACAGCAGCCTTCATCATTAGAAAATTACAAGAGATTGTACAGTGCAAATGTCCTCATTTGAAACTACAAACCATATCATGTGCATATTTAAAGCAAACTTAATAAATAAATCAAACAATGTCTAATACATTTTCTCCTGCACTAGCTTAATTTTGGTCATTTTATGCACAGATTGTTATAAAATGACATGCTCTTTCACAAATACTTTAGTACACAGCTATATAATACTTGGTCCATTGGTAATGTCGGAAAAGATTTATAGTCGCTCTGCAAGTACCTCTGTCTAGGAAGTTAGACGATTTGAAAGATACTCTAATCACAACTTTTAGAAAGTAAAGGTAACATTTATGAAAAAATAATCAAGTAGAATATCAGAGGTATGCAGCTTTGATAGAATACCAATACATAGACATAGAGTCCTGAAAAGAGCATCAAACAATGGTTTAAGGACCTTGTAGATTGCAATAGGATCAAATCATCAGAACACTAGTTTATGTGCCAGATAATACAATATAGAGGGATGCTGATGAAATTATTTTCCAGTCAAACCTGTATCAGAGTATGTGTAAGTAGATATAGCTCAAAGGCACTCTGCCTTACTTGAACTTAAAAAAAATCTAATAATACTTATGAAATAATGACGTGTAAATTAACCTAGGGAAGATGTATTAAATAAATTCTAAAACAACAGTTCCTAAAATGTATCTTTTGTGGTTTAATTGTTTTAAATTTATTGGACCCTAATTTCATCAAGGTTAAATACAAAGTTTTATCTACAGTTGTCCCAGGATCCATATGAACTTATACTTAAAAATTAAGGCTCTTAAGTTAAAAAAAATATCAGTGTAATAGGTTGGACAGAAAAAGGCTTGTCATTTGTTCAGAGGGCAGAATGTGTACCACAGTCTTGGCCTTTATACTGGTGCATTACTTGCTATTTCCACGAGAACTGCGCTGTTTCGTCATTGTAGTCAACATCTGACTGATGTAAGAGGTCAGGAGGTCATCCATTTTGTAGCCCTGTGATCAAACAAGCGAAATCATCTCAAGCATGTTATTTGTTGTCATTTTCTACTATTGTAGTGAGGGAGATGGCAGGTATGATTGTTAGATGTCATATGAAAGGCTCTCTGAATCCTTGCATGACTCACCAGCGATGTCTCGCAGAGCAGCTTGCTGCCTCTCACCAGGTTGCCGATTGTAATGTGGAAATAGGTGTTCCCACTGCTCCAGTTAGAGATTTTGGTGAAGGGGTGTGTCATCAAGATATCCTGTGAAGAGAAAAGATGAGTGTATATCAGATAAAGTGGTGGAAGCATTTCAGTCAGTTTTTTGAAGTCAGTTTTTCAAAGACCTTACCTTCGTTTCTGGGTCAATGAGACTAACGCCGTGCTTGTTAATAGCTATCAGCAGGATCTCTGGGAAATTTGGATCTGTGACTTGCTGTAATGAAGAACATTGAAGAGAATGGTATTGTCAAAAGATAATAAGATGCATTCACTCATGTCTGTTTTTTTAAAGAAACATTACCAAATGTCTTACTAAATATTGTAAGATATTATAAAATGCCGGTATACTGGAAAAACTAACTTTGACTTCAAAAAAGGCTGATCCAAAAGTGGGCCACTTGTAAACAATTTTCAGGAACATGAGTTTGGCCTCTTCTCGAGTTTTCCCTGCGTGTTTGTTGAAGTTCGCCACAATGGACTGTGTAGAAAAACAGATTAGTCATTTAACTCACCTGATTAAAAGGACTCAGCGAATCAGTTCATAGTCAGCATGGTCATATTTAATGCATATTTACTGGAGAGCTCTTTGTCACTGACCCGTTTCCAGTCATCAGGTGAGAGCTGTCTGACTTGATCTTGAGGGACGAGGTCTTTCAGCATCTTGGACATGCTGACAAATTGGGATTTGTCCTCTTCAAACTTCACCCGGTAGATCAGAGCTGCTAGCTGGAAGACCTCCTCAAGAGTGCACTTGTGGTAACCACGCAAGTATTTCGGAAGTTCCTGAAGCAAGTGGAAACAAATAATCAACAATTACACATAGCCTTAACATAATTTTCCAATGCTACACACAGCAAAATATAAGAAAACAATGATAATGGGGGACTTCACTAAAGAATATAAAACACAATATGTTGGGCTCTTTTCACCTGGTAGTAGTGAAATATGGAGTCAGCCATTGAGTCTTTCCCTGGCACGGTATTAGTCCACAGTTTCTTCATGAAATACACCTGATACGTCAGCGAAGGCACTATACCTTGAATATAAAGAGGACTAACAGTATTCATACTTTTATTTCAATAAGTCGCTTACTAATAAATATAGTACTGACAACAAATGTCATTACCATCCTTGACAGGTCTGGCTTTTTTGATCCAGTCAGTGAGGTGTCTTACAAAATCAAAAAAGAAATCTCCATCTGGCACACTGATGACCTGAGGAAACCCAGTTATTGCAGATTATTCGGCACATGCAACACACCGTAAAAAGAGCTTTTCAGTATGGCAAATCCAATTTATCATATATAATTCTCCAAGAGGTTACAGTATATGAGCATTTGACAATCTCTTAGCAACATTTCTTTCACAGCTCTTATCAGTATCTCAGCCACTGAGTTTCCAGTTCAGAGGTAGGTTTGCACTACCTTATCAGATATCTTGACAAACAGACTGAAGCCCTCGGACGATTTGAGCAGCATTCTGCTAGAAATGTTCAGACAGAAGTCTTTGGCCTTTGTGCTTGATTCCACTTCAAATGCCTGGGAAATAAGACGGACATTAGATACATAATTTATCAGACACCTGTCAGGAGAAATACAAGGGAAAGTCAAGCTCAATATTTAATTTTTTTTTCTATGAACTGGCCTTTACTTTGTAATTTTGGCAGAATAATGAAGGGATGCTGATTAAAAGTAATCAAGATTATTTTGCAAGATTACCTTTTGGATTTGCACCTCATTGGTTTTTCAGCAGTATGATAAGTAATAGAGTTACTCTAAGTAATAGAGTATGCAATATATAATGTTTTTTTAAAAGATTGTCCTGCTAATTCACAAACTGATTTTAATCACTGCTTCTATGTTTTAAATTCATGGGTTTGCTCCAGGCCCTAAAGCCCAATGTAAACAGCAGCACTCTGTAATTCTGCTGCTGAAATTAGTCTGGAATTCTAATGAGGTGAGAGCAAGATGGAGCATTGTTCCTGTCTCCTGAGGCCTTGCTAAATGCAATTAAATACAAGAACAAAAGTGCCAAGATAAGTCCCTGATACAGAAATGCAAAACCATAATCTGCTTTATAATTCAGTTTGGTGGTAACGCTAGGAAATGTTGGCCATCAGTTATTTGCAAAAATAAAACCTCATATTTAGCTCAGACTTATTGATTGGCCTCATAAAACCAACACAGCTAGCGAGTTATGTTCAAATTCCCAAAGAAGGTCTACATAGATTTCTCTTTTTAAATAGTGGATAAATGGGCAGTAGTGGTTAGGACTTTGCCCATTTGGCCTCTTTGTATTCAAGAGGGGAAGATTTGAAACAGAGCCTCACCTCATCTGTGTCATCAGGGAAGTAAACTTTGTGAAAGATCTGTGTGGTTTTGTGTTGGATGGCTTCAACCTCTACCAGGTGAGGAGGGTATTTCCTAGAGCCATTTCTGACAGAACATAACAGAAGATGTCAGTGCACAGGATGCAATATCACATATTATGTTTGGGCATGGAATTTGCAACAAACATGTTACCTCAGGGCTTTCTGAAGTCTCTGCATGCAGTCTGGGGCCAGAGGATGGTGCTTCCTAGACTGCAGGAACTTCTGCACATGAGGCAGGAGATTGTTACTGGGAGGGAAGAGCCCAGTGCAAAGCCATAGCAGCTCCCAGCCCTTCTCCTCACTGTACCTGCACACATGAAACACATGAGGTCAGGCTGTTGTGTCCATAAGAAATACTGTATCAGCAACTAGCCAGGAGAGATCTGAGAATGTTTTACTTACTTCACATGATTTTCGGTGAGTTGCTTCATGATCTGACAGAAGATCTCGTCCTTCAGTGGCTCAGCTTTCAGCGCTCCCTCGAAGATTTGATCAGTGAGTTCATTAACCGAGCGAGTTCTCTTGGATGGATAGTCACCCATATACTTCAGGATAGGTACAACAGAGCAGTCAAGGAGCAGACATGCATGTGTTTAGGACAAGATGTAATTTTAAATTCAGTAATATCACAACAGATTTGTGTAACTAGCTGGACAAATGAAGGATATCGATAAAGGCCAAGCAGGCATCCTGAGTGAGCTCCTCATGGTTAAGGACCTTCTTCAGCAGAGGCTGCTTCAAGGGTTCTCTGGAGCAGCACCACAGCTTATCCTTCCCTCTGCCTTTGGTAATCATCACACGGCTTAGAGTGCTCTTAGGAGGAGGTCTGGTGCCAGACGGCATACACAATACACCCAAAGAACAAAAGAATGAATGAAAGAAAGTGTTGGGTCAATGATGACATAACATAACAAGCACACTATCAAGTACATGGAATGGAACAGAATGGAATGGATTTTATCATCAGTACCACATTTTATTATACTTAGAAGCACCTCCTGCTTGGTCATGATGGAGTATGATGTGTTGAATAGAAATTCTTTAAAAAATGATTATAATAGCTAAGCTTAAAGGGCCTATATCATGCTTTTTTGTACCATGAGGACCGCTTATGTTGGACCACTTATGTTGTTTTGTACCAACAACATTATTCATCTTTATAGGTTCTCAACCTCTCTTTACTGCTTAAACAGGCACAGTTACTCCTGTTGCTCAATAAAGACTGACATTTGTAACTGATCTCGTTTCTTAATGATTGCCCTGTTTAGTGCCTGATTTAGAAAGCTGTCCAGTTTAGCATGAACTGCTATAGGCTGAATTGGTCAGTTTTAAATGTGTTTGTTTTTGTGACATCATAAAAACAACTGCTACATACCGGGCAGTCTTTTCAGCTTAATTTCTATATGAATATATTGGTCAGACTGGGGTGAATTTAAAATTGTAACAATATATACATCAAATGTCTTTACTACAAATTTGGTTTTCTATTATATATAAACCTCTAAATTGTAATAAACAAAGAAAACACTTATGTATGATGATGATTTTGCTAATTTGACTATTTGTGAGGTGCTCTGGGAGTTATGTCTATTTGTAAGTCTGGAGGGTACAGAAGAGGTAACAAACTCTAGGCTTATATTAGGAACTTCTATGGAAGTAATAAGCCTCTATTAGAACGAGAACCTGAAGTGTAGCTTAAATGGGTTGATGTACCTGAAGTGATCATATGAGAACTCTTCCAATGTGTAGGGCTTGACTTTGTCCTCACTCTCCATCATGTTTAGCTGTGATAAACCTATAGAGTCCTTCCGCTGGTCTGGAGACATAGTTACCAAAGCCTAAAACATAAGTGAACAAGAAAGACAAGGAACTACAAAACTGCATCAATGTAGAGACACTGTGGGTTAAATGTACAAATAAGTGACATTGAGCAAAATGTTCTTTGTTGCCACCACAATATACACTCATAATGTAATAATGTGTTCAAGCAAATTGTGTGTATCCCTGCCTACTAGCTGGAGCACAGCAAGCTCAAGACAAAATAGGAAATGGAAGTTCAGTAACAAAGACAGAGCAGCTGTACACAAGTGCACTTGTATCCAGGCTAAGAAAAAAGTTTGCGAGATAATAACATAGACTGCCTCCACATATTATAGGTACATCATTTCATATTTGTGTAGCACCTTCCATACACATTTATCCCACTTGTGTCAAAATCTAATGATCTGGTGATGTTTCATGTCATATTTAAGCAGAAATAAATAAATTCACAATTTTGTAAGCTCTAATGCATAAATTAGTGTTTAAACGTATTAATCAACTTAATTATTGTAGTATTGTAATAATCAATTTAAAACATTAATAACATCTTCCAACAAAAGACCAGCGTACTTACCACAATGTCATACTGCGGTCTGGTGACAGTGGGCAGCACATAGACACTATCTGCAGGGAAATCCCCTCTCTTTTTGGTCCTGTCATTGACTCCATGGGCCCAGCCAGAGGTCAGCACGTGTTCTCCTGTGTGTTCATCCAGCAGAATTAAATCTCCCTTTGAGAAACTCAGGAATGAGGAGTCGTGCCCAGCTGCAGAAACCAACACACAAATCGCCAATTTTTTATTACTTCCAATTACCAACTAAAATAGTTCAGTTAATTCAGTAACAAAGTAGGCAACTGCTTTTTCAAAAAGGGCAGTCTGGTGTTGGATAACGTTTTTCCTTCAATAAATAAAATGATTATTTGAAAACTGTCAAGACCTGAAACAATGGGGACAAATACTTTAAAAATGTATTAATTAATTTAGCTCACCCATGTTATGGCTATCCTCGAGAGCCACCACAAACTTTGATCTCTTACGAAGGCCGTCTAAGAAGGTGACAACCAGCTCACGAATATCTTCAGCATTGTTGGAGGTAAAGGTGTATTCATCTCCTTTAACGGTAGCCAGTGTAAAGCTCTGACCCTGAAGCTTGCCTCCCCTGTATAGAGGAGAAACAACTGTCTTCATTCATTTCAATCATTCATATAATGGTTCTACACTGAAAAAATTCAAATACGTCATTCCTGCGTGGATAATATATATCACAATTACTAACCAAAATAAAGAAAATGAAAGACAAAACTGTGTTAAAAGTAATGTAGTAAAAAGTAATATTTTGTTAATGTATAAATTATGCACACATGTTTTTTTTAGTCTAGTATCAACGATAATCAATTATAGTCCTAAAACATCCTCAGTATTCTCAGTGATTACAAAAAATAGCAAGAGTTGGAAAGAAAAGCCTAATTTTTTGGGTAAGAAGTTTCAACAAGTCAAATTTAAGACTTGTTAGACCTTTTTAAGACCGTTATGAATTAAATTTTGGACCAATTTTGTGTCCACACTGGTAAAAAGTAGAAAGGACATAAAAGAAAATCCAAGAGTCTTAGACCTATTAACAAAATAAATCACTTTATTCACATTTACCAAACTGTGTGTTTACGCTGGTGGGCATCACACTGGTGTGCCCTTGTGAACAGAAGGCCGCAGGTTCAAGTCTCGACTCAGGAGCAGTGGGCAGCGATCAACAGCACCCAGGGAGCAGTACCTTACTCAAGGGAACCTCAAGGGTACCCAGGTCAGGACTTCAAATAACCCCACTCCCCCACCAAAAAGTGATGTAAGTAGCATTAGCCATTTAAGACCTAGTACATAAAATCTTAATGTTTTTAAGATTTTTTAATTTGAAAAAAGCCCAAACCCTGATTACAGGAGTGAACATGTGAATAATTGAATGAGTGTGGTGGATAAATTTCTACAGAACATTTCTCAAGAACATTAAATAGATTTCTACTTAATTCTGCTTAATTAAACAATGCCACAGTTATTTGAATTCTGATATATTGTGCAGTGTTTCTAGGAAGAAAGGATTAATGGATTACTTTTACAGACCTGCTGCTGGATACTGCAGTGATCTCAGGGAAGGAAAGTTCCAGAAGGACCTGCTCTTGTTCATCCACAAAGTACACTCCAGTCCAGTTCACTGCTACTATCACATCATTCTTTGGCAGACTGGGCCCTGTACATGTAAAAAAGAACAACTGTCAGGGCCATAACCTTTGAAGAAAGCCAATTTTTGGCTCCAAAAATGAAGAAGGATGGTTTCAAATAACCTCATGCACCCACCCAATATACACCAATCGGCAGTAATAGTAACTCAACATTGGTCAGACGTGAACAATTCGCTTCCAATACATAATCACTAAATGACTTGATGTACTAATAATGAAAATGTTGACCTGACAGATTTTAAAATACATTAAACTTCAATTAACCAATTGTACACTTGCCCATTGTGAACAGGGTGTTACACAATGGGCGAGTGGACAAAATCGTTCCTCAGAATTTAAAAAGAGACGTAGGAGTAGGAGATAAAAACAAATGAGGGATATAAGGGCAAGTTTTTGCATCTTTATTATCATCAGCTTGCCACAGGATAATGATGACAATTAGTAAGTGTGCATGTTACAAAAATGCTGATGCGTGTTGGTGTAATTTGTGGTCTTCACAAGCAACAGTAGGCTCATTTTTGTGTAATGGGACAAAAAGACCTCACCTAGTGAAGGAGGTAAATTAGCTGGATTCACCAAACGCATCATTTATTCACTATATTTATTAACCTATTATTAAAGGCTATTAGAAATGGCAGTGAGGTGACCTTTTTAGGTTAAACCATTAAATATTTTGTACAGTGTATCATTTATTAGTCATTGTCAGGCTGCTGGTTTCATATCTGTAGTCAGTATCAGCCGATTCTCTACATTTACATATCAGAATCTGCACTGGGAGAGAAAAGGTCGGATTGGTGCATTCCTAAAAAAAAAACAAAAAAAACATACAGGTATACAGTTGTTATACCTGAGAACTTGAAGGCCTCATAGAAGCGTGAGAAAAGCAAAGGCCACTTGAACCGAGCAAAATCCACCACCTCCTCTTTTACTCTCTGTGGGTCGAATCTCTTCTGTGTGTATATTCCCTGTGGACATTTAACAGTCAGTCTCTTTCTCCTCAGGCCAGTTCATATGCATAAAATGTTACGAGCACATGCAATAACAGACTACTCCAACAATCCATAATATAGATCTCCTGTTCTGTTAAAGATTCATGTCCATCACTTTAACCTATGTGAGGCAGAAGGATAATTAAAGCAGGGTTCACCCTTGAAGGAGGGAACACATGATTAATGTTCCCCAGTCATCATCAGTCAAAGCTCAACACTCAACGAGCTCCTTCGATCCAGTAACAGAGCAGTAGCACTGTGTTTGTGATCAATGTAGGGATAGTCGACTAAACTGATAATGAGAAGTCTTACATGTAATAGTGTAGTCTCCAATATGGCATGTGGATAAAGAACAGCTGAATATATGATAAATGTACAATTGTATATATTTATATATGTTACCTTATCTATCATATACATTTTGCTTTATACATACTTGCGATAACATTTTTTCTATCTTTTATTATGTTATGAGTTGAAACAGGAATAAAAGGCTGCACTGGTGTCATTGTCAAACCATTTCAGTTATGGTCTGTTTAGGTGGATAAATGTAAATTCGCGACTTTCATGACATGATGAAAACAGTGGATTCAAAGCAGGGTGATTTCCCCTGAACAGCATATATTAAAACTTTAACCGTATGTACATACTGCATCTAACAGCAGTAAAATTAACTGCAAGATTTTATTCCGAGCAGCAGGGACTATTTTTATCCATTTTTATCCATTCATTAAGAAATAGTCACAAAATGTAAAGTGCAGCTGGTGTTCTATATGCTATAAAAAATTATCAATGTTTTACCCTTGTCGGTTGAACAAACAACTGCTATTTGACTTTTTAACTGCTCATTTCTTTAAAAAAAATGTATATGTATTTTAATACTGTTAAATTGTTCTTCCTTACTTCCTCCTGACAACTATTCAGCAGCTCTGTTTATGAATTGTCAAGCTATTCAATTGAAAGCATCGAAGTTAGATCTTATCTCGCAGGTTTAGCCGTTTTAGAGGTAAAATATCTGCATTTAGGTTGACCTGTCACAATAATAAGATTTTAGCTGACAATTAACTTTATTAATAATTACTAGTATTGCTATTAACAATGTTATAGGAAAATTATGGGAAACAATATTAATGAAATATCTATTATATGAAAATGCACCCAGTTTGCATGCTGCTTGTTTCCTAAAAAAAAAATCCCTCCAAGCTAGATAGAGGACAATTCTGGGCCATTTGGGCTCTAGGTAAGTGCTTATAGATCACGTAGTGCAATGGCAAGTCTACTGTATCCCAACACTGGTTTAGTTGTAGCAACCACTTTTAAGGTTTGTCACATTTAAACTCTAGGGCACATATGCCACACCCAACCTACCACGTGAGATTTTTCTACTGCATTTGTATTTTGGTAATAAACTGGGTTTGTTCTAATAAGCTGTGGCTTCTTCTGCCATCCAAAATCAGACGACGTAATTGCAGTCATACACAGTGGTGTGTGGGCCAGATGAAAGTAGTGTACCAGAGCTGGACCATCAATTGTTTGCTATGTGGTGAGGGCTGTAGCGCATCCAGGCAGTGAAAGTGACTATTTGTCATTGTGAACACACTCAAGCACCACCCTGCACAGGTAGAGCAGCTACCAACAGCACCCAGGAAGCAGTGTAGCAGGATGGTAACTTGATCAAGGATACCTCAGTGGTGCCTGAGCCGGGACTTGAACCTGCGACCTTCATGTCCCAAGGACAATGGCCTAACCACTAGGCCACCACTGCCCACTACAGAATTTTCTGCCACTACAGAAAATTGAAACCAATGTTACAGAGCCTAGGAACAGAACATGATGACAGAAGCTTTTCATACATTTTGATTAAAACCTATTACACCATGCACAGGGTAAGGGTACAAAGAATGATGAGAAAGCTACCCTTGGCATACACACAGGTTGAAGAGCAAATCATGGTCATATGAAATGTTAATAACAGTGGACAATGGGTAAAGCTGGTAGAGATGCTTCTTAGAGTACAGTGATACATCCAGACACTATTAGAAACACTTCAGGACTAAATTTAACACTTGGAAAAAAGCCTGAGCCAAATAATTGTGATTGTGCTCTTTAAAAAGGAAAGAGCACAGTGGGTGATTTTCCACACATATACTCTCTGATTAGTGAATACCTTTTTGTGTGTCGCTATGATGACCTGGGCCCATTTGTCCATAGTTCGGGATGAGCTGATCTCTCGGTCTGGGATGTAGGAGGGGATGAGGCTAAGTAGACGGTCCTGCAGAATCTCCGCACCGTACTCTATATAATACTGCTGAGAGGCCAGCTCGGCCAAGTCCTCCTCCTGATTTCATCACACATGCGCACACACAAACACAAACACAAAGTTGTATGAAAGAGTATGGGTACCTTAGGTCAAATGACAAGTGTTGTCGATTTGTGAAATGTGCACATCCTAATGTATAATTTTAACAAATAAAATCAACAAAACAGGCAATCTAACTGAGGGATGTTTACTTTTGAATATAGCATGTGTCATGGTTTTCAAAAATAACATGTATATGAATGTATGACATGATTCTAATATAATGCTGGTTAACTTAATGAGTTTCAGATCATTTGTAGAAAGCTGTAGAACGGTAGAGTTGGTGTCTAGCACAATTACATTTCCCTGTTCAAAGACAATCATTAAACCAAAGGATCGAAACTGAACAACCCTGTTTTAGTCAATTCCATGTCGAAGAAAAGAAAAGGTTATAATGAAATTAAATTTCAGATCAAAAGATCAAATATTAAGGCAGATGACATGAAGCTACTATTAACAGATAATTAAACTACTAACTAAATTTTCATAATTTCCATATACTTGAAATATTCAATAAACACCTAAACTATTCTCTGATATCATGCTTCAGCTCAAGTTATTACTGTAAAAAAATTATATAAATCAATAAAATGACATATGAATCTAAACTTCTGAATGTAATAATAATAATAATTATTATTATTAGAACTGTTATAAAATAATATCCCACATCATTAAATAATAATTATAAATGCGAGAAGTGATTATATGCTTTTGAACAGTAGCATGCAAAGTTTTTTTCATTAAAATGTAGTTTACGCACCCTATCACAGCGGTATTCCCCAAACTTGACCCCACGCACAATCTGCTGATAGATGAGGTTAGTGGCTACACTGTCCTCAGCAGGGTTGTGCCATGGTGTGAAGATTTCCTTCCTGAAGAACAGCCTCCAGGGGGCATTGCGCTCCTGAGCACCTTGCTCTTTGGCATACTGCTCACACTGTGACACTGCATCCATCACATGATCCTTTCCACTGCCCAGGGATGAGACCTGAGCAAAGCAAACACAAACTGAATAGTAAAAAGACCAAAATACTTTGTGTAGACATACAATGACTACTGAAGCTTGGATAAGATAAACTCAGTAATGGATGTAGACATGCTAGTATTATACTATATAATGCTGATATTGTTGCTTAAATTAAAGGTTAAATGAATAATGATTTCTACAGCTGACTAGTAATGTTCCAGAAAAAGTGTCAGTCTGTCAGTGGAAAGTGTTTTTGTTTTATTTCAGTATGTCTACAACTCAGTTACAAAGTTAAACAGACTGATGTAAACTGCGTTTAAAATGCCATGAAAAAATTAAGAATCTTTCCATTCACTGTTATCCGAGCTCCCAACTGCTTAAACTCTTGTAGTATTTTGTAATACTTTGGGTCTGTGTTTAGCAGAAAAACTGTTGTTAATTTTCTTTTGGGTATACACAGCTGTATTTTAGGCCTTGACCTCTACTGCTTCCCACAACACCAAGAAGTGGATTTAGTATCTTGTTAATTTTAATCTAATATCTTAATCCCTTTTGTACTTGTATACTGACAATCATAGTATTCTATTCTAATGTATTCTAATAAATTCAATTCTATTCTATTCTAGTATTTGACTAGTTGAGTAGCCAGTGCAAATCCCCTCTGGAATTAAGGTTGAACATGCCTTGTCAAATAGAGCAATGTACAGGGAGAAGCCAAAACGGTCCTTCAGGCCAATCTTATCTGCAAGAGCATTACACAGCTCTTTGGCTGTGGTGGCTGAATCAGTCATCAGGGTCTTAGTGGTCCCATCCATGAAGGTCACTGGCAGCATGATGGGCTTCTTGGATTTAGTGGCCTGAAGGAGAAGAGAGATGCAGAAGATCCATATTAATTCCAATTTATTTTCTAACAGTTAGCAAATCTCTATGGGTCAGGGCAAGGGGACAGAAGCCGCACCTGCAGCTCAAGCCAGGAGGGAGGCTGAGTTCTTGTCTTGTTCACAAAAGTGCGTCTCAGTCTTTCCTCACAATATGGGGCATAGCCTGGAGGCCCAGCGTTGATGAATGTGCGCAAATACTAAGAAGCAGAACAAATGAAAATTTCTCTAAGAGTGGGTCATATTTGCATATGGTGTCATCCTGTCAAGCGTTTTAAAGAGGTACAACATGTACAACAGAATATTGAGGTGAAGATCTCTTTACCTTAACAAATTTCTCAGTTGGTGCGAAGCAGCCCACACAAAGTGAGAGCAGGATCCAGCCTCGGGCATGGCTGCTTTTGGATGGGTTCTGCGTCAGCTGCTTACAAATTTGACAATAAATCTCATCTCTGTTAAAGACACACATGTTAAAATAAAGCGTTTCCATCTGCTCAGCAGTACGACACATTACAAACCAATCCTAAAACCCAAAACCATTAAATGACCTCAGGGCAGGGCGTAGGATGGCATTGCCAATGATAAAGTGGAGTTTCTCCAGATTGGAAGTGGGCCGGTCCTCCAGCATGCTGTTACCCTGTAGACCGTAGTCACCATCAGTCAAACGTTTGGTCACCTAGTCAAGAAGAACAAGAACGTCAGCATTAGCAACTGATTAGCATAGCTATTTATCATTTAAATACGTCTCTCTCAAAAAAAATGAGCTCAGAGACAGGTTTCTCACCTCCTCTGTAATTTTGGACTTCTTCTTTAGAGTGAGAGAAACCAGTTTATGTCTGACGCTGTTCCTCTTTTGGCTGTCAATAATGGAACTCTGAAAGAGGAAAGACAAAGCAGTTTGGCCATAATGCAGGACAAAACTGTCATTGCACTCAGTGTCCAATACAGAAGACTATTGGCATTGGCATTGTGGTCATATATAAACTGTGTAAATTATTTTATGTATTTTTATACCTTTTTTACACCAGTTGTCCTTTACATATTATGGAACATGTCTTAATTAACTGGATGTCAGTTTTTTGTAACAGATTTGGTCAGGAATATGGTACACATTAGTTAACGACATCATTAACATCACTGACATCAGAATACATCAGTGGTTATTAAACCGGGCCCCCCAGACAACCAGTATTTTCACTGTATACCCAAGTGTTATGTGGACAATCTGGGGGCCCTGAGGACTGAATCCCATATTAACAAGTATTTTCCAGCATGTCCAGGTTAACTGCACCAATATAAATATTAACTGTTGCCGATTTAATATAAAAACTTTTATTTCTTCTAAAGTTACTGTTTCTGGCATATTTTAGTCATCATAATTCATTACTGCTGGTATAGATGGATTATTTATTCTACAGTAAATGAATCTTGTTTGGAACTTTAACTTTCCAATAAGTATTTTACATTAAGATGAAATTAATTACTAATCAATGTACTTTTATTCTTTACATTTGTAAAAATATGTACTTTTTATTGTTAACAATTTAACTTAAACCTTGAAAATCATTTGACATTATTATTATTGTTGACAGCAAAATCCATAAAATAGAAGAGGAATCTGCAAACAGCTATACGTTGTGTTTGTGTGACTGCTGTATTACTGTATTACAACTGATTTGTTACCTGCCACCAAATGAATGAAAATGAATTTTCAAAGTGAACACTCTCTTTATCCTCCTCTTCATCTCCTTACCTCATCCTCCCCTTGCAGGGCCTGCAGCTCCCTCTTGAAAGTTCTTTTGCCCAGTGTCTCATAGATCTTGGTCATGACTGGGATTTTCTCGCTGCCATCACTGATGCTGATTTGATATTTAGGCTCTGGTAGGTCTCCCATAAACCTCAGAATAGTCACCCAAACAGCCATAGCTGCCTGCACATGCAAAAACACCACCACCAGAAATTACTGACAGAGAAAATCTCTTTCAACACAAACCCTTAAACAATGTCCAGTAATGCACAGGAATGATGTGGTACTCTACTTAGGCATTGCATATCCTTAGTTAGAAAGTGAGTGAGTATTTGTCTTTGTGAACCTGAAGGTCGCAGGGTCAAGTCCCAGCCCAGGCACCACTGAGGTTCCCGCTACACTGTTCAGTGGCCGCTGTTGATAGCTGCCTGCTGCTCCACGTGTGCACGTGTGATGGATTATATGCAGAGGTCACATTTTGTTGTGGTGCTTGAGTGTGTTCACAATGACAAATAGTCACTTTCACGTTTCAGAACTTAAAGTAGCTTTTTAAGACACACCTTTTACAATTTTAGCATACGTAAGTACACAAGGTTGTCAAATGGAAGCGCTGAGTTATGAAAAAAAAAGGTTAATGCAATTTCTCACCAACTGGTCACCTTCATCTTCATGGAAAAGCAGAGGTTGCTTGAGTGGCCGGCGTACATACGTGTATGTTATGTTTCCCTGGAAGTAAGTAGCAGCAAATTTTGCAAACTTGTACTCTGACAGATCCTCTTGTTCCTCATCAGGAAGAGGCAGAGCTTCATCTGTGCTGTCCTCTTCATACTCCTTAGATACTTGCTCTAGGTCCTATTACACACAAACCAAGAAATACTACCTCAATAAATACTGCCTCTCATATGTTTGTGGACACTTATCTACTTTGGGGCTCACAGGTTATGATTAGAATTAGATGAGAAGGTTTCTCTCCAGCACAGGGTTGGTACACTTAAAACTAATGAAAATTCATTTCACTACACGGGCATTTTCTTAGTTTATACGATCTTTAATAATCCTTAACCTCAAATCCTGCAGGTGCCTCTCCCTCCAGGTTGGGCAAAGAGGTAGAGTTGCCAAGAAAGCCGAACATCTTGTCCACCATGTCAGAATCGCTGACCGGTTCCTGCCTGGCCTGCTCCATCTGTTCCAGCAGCTCCTTCTTCCTGCGGGCCTCCTCTCGCTCGGCCCTCTCTCTCTCCTCCTGCTCGCGGGCCAGCTGGGCCAGACGCTCCTGATGCTTCCGCTCAGCCTCAGCCCGCGCACGCCGCGCCGTCATCAGGTTTTTCAACCTCTCCTCTTCAGCCAGACGCTGGCGGTCAGCCTCCAGCCTGCGATCCCTCTGCACAGAGACACATTCACTTACAAACATACAAAAGCAAAAACAGATGCAAGCACATGCACATGCAAAGACACATCGCAAAGATGAAAGGAGAAAGAGATAAGGAAGGATGAAAAAGTACTGAAAGCTCAAAATGTTTTCCAGAGGGCAAGAAAGTCTTAATCTTTCTTCCAAGATTATAAGTCTGAGATTATTTCAAACAATATGTATGTTTCTGTGTGTGTGTGTGTGTGTGTGTGTAGTATCTCAGTTTACTCATGGTCTGTACTTTTTGAGCTGTATTTGCTGTTTTATGGTTTTCTTGCATGCATGTAAAGCTGGTAATTCCATATAATTTTATAATACAGTTTGTAAATTATGTAGTAAGTATGTACTCACTGTTTGGCCAAAAAAAATCCCTGTCTGTTTTTAAACATAAACATCCCACTTTAATTATTTTTTATGCTAATTGGATAAAATGGAAAGGAATTTTACAAGACAAAATGAATTAAACTGTCCAGAAATCGATTTGACTTACAAAAATTACTATACAATGAGATATATAAGGTATACTGACTAGAATTAGGATGATTTCATTTTTCTTTCTTTTTCTTTTTTGCAGTGAAGCTCAGTATGTTTAATTTATTGTCTATGCTCTAATAATGGGAGGCCCTGAAAAATCATGCCAATCAAATATCACCTTAATATTGTCTATATAAACAGGAAGTGTAGAATCACATGCCACATAGAAATTTTTTGGTTCTGACGCTTGCTTGTTTTAACTTTGAATTTCCAGAATAAACTCATACACCGCACTTGGGTTTCTGCCTAATTTATGACAAATAACTCCAGTTCTCCAGTCACATTTGTGGATTTTGAGTATTTCTATTTATTAGTTGTGATTATTTGTGATTTGTGCCCAAATAATCAAATCAAATGGAACAATTTTTTAAAAAAATCTTTAAAAAAATGGAAATTCTTATCAATTGTATTATTTTCAGTACCTCTAATCTGAGGCGCTTGCACAGTCTGCGTGCGATCATTCCCCGGGCGTAGGCCTGGATTGTGCGGATGGCGTTCAGTCGTTTCCAGAATGTCCGTCTGACCAGGAAACCACGACACTGACCCTGCAGCAGAATGATGCGTGTCCTGGCATCTCGGTACGCCAGGTAATGCTTCCGGGAGCGACACAGCGCCTGCAGCCGCAGGAAACCAGCCCGCATCTGCAGACAAGACATGGATCTATTTGAACATCTGTTCGATAGACTGCAGCCAGCTGTTGGAAAACTGGATCATCACATTTTTTATCCTTTAACCTAAGACAATAACTGCAAATTAGATAAAAAGACAATAAAACATACCACTCTATAGTTCTTCCTACAGATATAGCCTCTCCAAATTTTCTGTATTAGTGTCACTGCTCTCCTAGTCTTTAGGAAGTTGGCCCTGGAGGTGAAGATCAGCAGTTACTTAGTTACCCATCTTTTACATCCGTTTACCATCCATCACCTGCAGATTCTCTCTTTTTTACCTGTCTTTCATTCCACGCACTGCTTTCTGAATGAGTATGACCTTGTCTGTGATGGCCTTGTCCCTCTCAATCTCCAGCTGCATGTCATGGTGATCCTACAATACGAACAGATCAAATAAATCATGTCCCACAGCTGACTCCACTCTGCCAATGACTTTCTTCTAGGCAGTGGTGGCCTAGTGGTTGAGACATTGCCCTTGTGAACTGAAAGTAGCAGGTCCAAGTCCTGGCCCGGGACCTACTGAGGTTCCCCTAAGCAAGGTAAAAAATTTTACCATCTTGCTACGCTGCTCCCCGGGTGCTGTTGATAGCTGCCGCCTGCTCCACATGTGCATGTTGGATGGGTTAAATGCAGAGGTCACATTTTGTTGTGGTGCCTGAGTGTGTTCACAATGACAAATAGTCACTCTAAGTAGTCTGATTAAGTTCTAGCTTTTCAATCCCCATGTAGTACTTAATGTCATTGTTGGTCCTTCAAAAACACGTGAAGGACCCTAAAGAGGAGCCTATAAACTGAAGACATTTGCAGTAATACTGTTGTAGTGCAAAGATAATGCAACATATGTAGACAAATATCAAACCTTGAAGAAGATCTTTGTCTTCCCCATCTGCCAGTCGTTATTTCGTCCCAGGACTGACGTCACTATTCTCCGGCATGTCCCCCGCAGATCCTCCTGTAAAATGTTCAAAACGGGTCAAAAAAAATTAAGCTTGAAGCCTTATTTACTTTGAGACTTGCATCATATTTTACTACAAATCAGGCATTAATTTTAATTCCTTTGCCTTCTCAAGGCAGTAGTGGGGTGTTGTCACAAGTAACACAAAGTAAAAATGGAAAACTTTCAGGGCGCTAGATTTGAAGTGGCGGGTGCCTCAACCCTAAACTTAATTTAAAATTTATTTCATAATTCCCTTTTGAGCTTAGTTTCAATCAATTCTTGTAGTTCAGCATCTCGACTGCTTTGCCGTTACGCTGTTCACCTTTGAATTTCATCACTGTATTTTAGTAGTAGAGCATTCCACTTCTGCCTAAGAGCGCATCTTGTGCACTGTAGTAAAGCAGTTTGTGCACTTTATTAATGCTATTGAACCACCTGTTTATGCGCTGGTTTGACCCCAGGCATGAGGACCCTGTAACGGTCCACAAATTCAGCAAAGGTGTATCTGATCGGGTATCCAGCCCTGCGGATCCGTATTGTTTCCATCATCCCGGAATACCGCAACTGCCGTACACACAGCCCGCGATCAAACAACTGCATTAAAAGAAAGAGAGTAAGAAGTTAATGACATTAAAAACATTAACCTTCATTACTTTTTGTGTGATGTCACACAACCCAAAATAGTTACAGATATTTGGAAGCATAACAAAGGGCAGCCAATCAGAGCAGAACATATTTACATTATGTAAAGGCATAGTAACAAAAAGTCTAAGGGACAAAGAGAAGTTGGAAAATGTTCACATCAAAATAAATTACAACTGTTTTTGGCCCAAAAAAACACACAAACACTGTAAAAAAAATGTCTGGGGAAATGAATTAAAATACACAAAAGATTTAATACATGGGCCCTTTAACTACATAGTTATCCAGCCATGCATAAAGAAATGTTCACATCAGCAACAGTTACACAAGAGAAATACATCAATAAACAAAGCATCTTGTAAATGGGGTGACATCCAGACACACACACACACACATACACACAAATAAGTTCAGACTCACCATTGGCTTCTTGAGTTCATTGGGTTTGATGCAGCGCACGAAGAAGGGCTGACACACACTCAGAGTCCGCATGAGCAGCTCCAGAGAGCGCTTAAACTGACTGCTCAAAGTGGGAGATCGCTTCCTAGTCTCCACACCCTGTACACACACATACACACAAAATCACATACATAATACACACAAAAACACATGAACATAGGATCCACTATTGTAAAAACATTAGACAAATGCACATGCCACATTTACATCCCACACATGCCACATATACAGTACATGCACATTCTACAGTACATAAACATTCAATCCACTTTCACCTCAATAATTTCACCCCACCAGTCCTTCCATTTTCCTACACCTCCTCTTCTAGAACTTATTCTCCCATGCATTCTTCCTCTCTTATTTGACCCTCTGTCTCTTTCTGAAACTTTCATCGGTTCTTTTTTGGTTCCTCTCTGTATATTTCTCCCTCTAACTGTCTGGCTTTGTGATATAATAATGAAGAAAAAACGGTGGTAGGCAAAGTGAAAAAAAAATGGCAGAACTTTGATTTGGAGGATTTTTTTCCTTCCCAGCCTGAATGTTGCCAGGAAAGTACTCTTGACAAAGGGCTGAACTCCAATAAGGGCAGGCCACAGTTAACTTGAAACAGAAGCATCTTTCATGTTATTTTCTATTTTTTACTTTAATGAGTAACTTGAATTCAAATTCATTACTAGTATAAAGCCACTGTTAGACATAAGCAATGACTACGTGAGTACTGAAGCTGACGTCACAGTCACACACAGTTTCCACTGAGAAAACAACCACAGGAATGAGTTTTGGAGAAGGAATCGCTTTGGAGAGTTCACTGTTAACGGTGCAGAGACACTGGTTATTAGTGCTAGGGGTGGAAGCCCTAGAGGGACACATGAGCACCGAGGATTGATTACCTTGTGAGGGGATGTGGTGGGCTGCAAATAGCCACAGAGAAACTGAAGCCAGAAATCAAACCGAGAGGGGGGCAGAGAGAGAGAGAGAGAGCGAGAGAGAGAGAAAAAGAGAGAGAAAGAGGGGGGCAGAGAGAGGGAGAGAGAGAGAGAGAGAGAGAGAGAGAGAGAGAGAGAGAGGAAGAGAGTGAGAGGAAAAGAGAGAGAGGAAGAGAGAGAGAGAGAGAGAGAGAAAGAGAGGGAGAGAATTGACAGAAAGAAAGAATTGACTGGTGTTAGCCATGCCAAGTAAGACTGAACAGTACTGGCCAAAAGAGATTAGGCTGACATCATCACAGACAAAATGAGAAAAGTAGCAGAACAGCACAAACATGAGAGAAATTAAATCCAGCATTAAACAGAATCTTTTAGTCAGACAAAGAAAAATCTCAAGACATCCTGATGTATCTACACTTGTGTCACAGGGGGGCTACACGCAGAGGACAAATTCACTGCTTATTGTTCACAGTGTGTGACTGACACATAACCTGAAATACAATACAAATACCCATTCACAACTAAAAAACCCCAACACTGGTCTACTGGCAATCTCTCCAGCCCAGCATCAATGTGGCTTTAGCATTTTCACCTTCAATACGCAACCCTGGCCAGTCTGGTTAGTCAACACAGACTTAAGGCTGAGTCTTCTGAATGTCTCCCTATTTGGCAAGGAGGGGTCATATTAAAACAGGATGAATATAGATTTTAAATCAGAAAAGGGCATCACCATAGCAACATCAGCCTGAAAGATCTGCTTGATAAACTTGTTTTTGGAGGAGTGCACCAGCTGGATGATGTCACTGTGGAGGCTGTCTCTGTTCTTCTCCAGGAAACCTGTTAAAAGGACAGTTGGGAAGAATTTGGTTCTAAAAGAAACACTCCAGAACAAATACACTGTTAAAAATGAAAGGGTAAAAAAAGTTATTTTCTGAAATGATGCCACAGAACAAGAGCACACAGCTCTAGTACTGGAGGGAGAGTATTTGGTACAGTTTGGAAATTTTCTGCCCAAACACACCTAATTCAACTTAATTTTATTTCAAAAAGTCTTTTTTTTTACAACCAACGTTGTCACAAAGCAGCTATACAGACTCTGGGTCCAAGCACCCTAATGAGCAAGCCAGAGTCAACAGAGGAGAGGAAAAAACGAGGTACCTTTAGTTTCATAGTGGACCACCCCAGCAAAGTGCTGAATGCCAAAATAGGTCTCGTGACTGTGTTTAGGGGGGATGTAGTTGATGCTGAGTTTGTGCTGGGAATTCAGTTTGCTCAGCATGGTGGCATCAGTTCCCTAAAAAAACACACACAAAACCCCAACAGAGCATTCATACATCCATGCCTGACAAAGCTGAATACAGAGCACTGCCAGATATATCAGAAATTCCATCAGCACTAAGGGGTTTTACCCATCATAATTTATTTACACATCCATGAACGTGCAAGCTAACTTAGTCACAGCCAAATAGTCATGTGTCTGGGTTCTCGTCTTAGACTCTGTAATCCTTTGCCTCCATGCAGTAGTGCACAAAAGAAAAAACATCTTATTCATCTTTCTATTTCAAGGCGCCGCCTTAAATCAGCTCCAGAATCCAAGCCAATTTCGAGACTGATATTAAAGTAATGTAACTTGTGTATAAAACTTTGTCATCAAGCAAACGTCCCACTGCTATATCTCTCATGCATTTACCTTGGGGAACTTGCTCTCCTCATCAATGAGGGAGATGATGTTCATGGGCTTGATGGCGATCATGTCCAGTGCTTCCTGGTTGTCTGTGAACTCAATGTGCTGCCAGTTGATGCCCTCCAGGTTATACTCCTCTTGCTCCAGCTTGAAGACGTGCCGCACAAAAAACTGCTGCAGATTCTCGTTGGCAAAGTTGATGCAGAGCTGCTCAAAGCTGACAAAAAGCGATTAGAGAGAGTGGATAAAGCCCAAACATCAGTTATCATTAAGCCTAGTTAGGCATAATTACAAACTGAGCACAGTCTCACACAGCAGTACACACCTGTTAATGTCAAAATTCTCAAAACCAAATATATCCAGCAGCCCAATGGACCTGCGGCTAATATTGTCCTCAGTGGATGGGACCCTACAGATGGCAGCGTTGATTTTGTCCACTATCCACACAAACATCCTCCCATATATTCCCTGGGGAAGAAATATATAAATCATATAAAATAAGTATTAAATAACACCTGTAACATGCATAAAATGTAACTCTAAACACAGTATGTAGCAGGGCTTTAAATCTCTTATCCCTGATTCTAAACAATCCAAGCTTTAAGGTAGCATAATTAGCACATGGAGATGTTCTTTGGTAGTCAAACGAGTCTGAAGACAGATGAGCAAGCTGCCTTAAATAAATGCTAAATAAAACATGTAAAGCTCTCAAACCTTGACGAAAGCATCCCGTACATCAAGCCCCTGATCCACACTGAGAGGGGTGGACACACTCTCTCCTCGAGTGATGAGGGTGCGAGTGGTCAGACATGTCATGACATCCTGAGGGTCTACCTGAAGAATAAAAAGTACACATTTGTAGTTTTCATTCACTTTAATCGGGCCTTTATTTGTATTTAGTGATCACAATAAAGCTTCTGTGCTGTTAAGAAGAATGGTTGTACAATGTAATAAAAACTGCAACATTTACAGTAGGTTACTGTTGGCTTCTAGATAAATATTACAGAATTTATTTACTGTAATTTGACAAAATTTAAATCTTAGTAACCATAGTACAAAGCATAGTAAACTATAGTAAACTATTTTAAATACAATTGCAGTACATAAAAGCAGCTGCTTCACTATGCATCAGTTCCGCATTGTGCCACCAGGGGGCAGATGCAACACTGAATTCCCTGATGCACAGCACTTTTATTTTGAGACCAACTTCCATGGCTGGCTGTGAGGTGGAAGTGCAACTGGAAGATGAAGCAGCAGAGCAAGTGTGAAGGCCATGCCCACGCTGCGCACACACACTCTGATAACAACATCTGAGCCCTTTCTAATGACTGCATTTATCTCCAACGTCCCTCCTTTTACAGCACTGATAACTCCCTCCCACCAGGATAATGAGAGAGGGAGAGAGAGAAATCAGAGGCAGACAGTAAGAGGGGAAAAAGGCAGAACTGAATCAGCCGAGCACCCTGCTAGCTGCTGTCGGAGGACTGGCAGAAACAAGCATATAGGAAATATGTTTCACTCAGCTGAGTCACTCACAGTTACAGATACTGACAGACTGGGACCTGGCGAATGACACAGCTAAGACTATAGCCCACCCCATCCACATGCACGGGTTTGTTCTTAAACAATATTAGGAACTGGGGATATACAGTTTATTCCATCATCTACCTCTCTATTCAGCCACATCTTGCCATCCCAGCTTCAACCATCATTTCTGCTGTCACCCGTGAGTAGTCTGGATCCCCTCTTTACCAAGTGTTTCTAGTGTTCTGCTGTTTAAGTGGGTTCTCTTGCAGAAATTCATAGTTAATACACCAGTTGCTGAATGTGTACAAATTGGAAATCATTTTTCAATTTTTATCTCTTCATTTACATCACCCAGTCCCTTCTTTTTCACCCAGCATGTTTATGTTTATGTTTCAGTTTCATTTAATCATTTAAATATTTGTTTACTGATTTATTTGCAAGGGCGGCACAGTTGTACAACATCTCACAGCAAGAAGGTCCTGGGGTCGATCCCCTGGTCCCTTTCTATGCGGAACTTGCAAGCTCTCCCTGTGTTTGTGTGTGTTTCTTACAGGTGCTCCGGTTTACTCCCACTGTCCAAAGACAGTCTAACTTGCCCATTGGTGGGAGTGTGTGTGAGGGGTTGTCTATCTCTGTGTTGCCCTGTGATGGTGTGGCCTACTGTTTTGAATGTACCCTGCCTTGGGCCCGTATTCAGCTGGAATTAGCTGGGAGAGTCAGCTCCAGCTTCCCCATGACACGAAATGGATGAAGGTATTTAGAAAATGGATAGATCGATTTATTTGCAGATGAATTGGCGCTGAAGCTTATAATCAGATTATAAAAAGATAAATCCAATTGTTTTTGGTTGATATAATTTTTATAACAGTATATAATTAATAATTTATACCAATTATTATGACACCTCTGCAACACAGCACACATATACGTAGACTTCACCAATCCACATGAACCTTGCTGTGATTTTAGCTCCATATGGCTGATACAGGATAAGAAGTTTATGTCCCAGGTGGGTGTATGTCCCTTCATGGTAGCAACCCCTGAAGTGCAGTAGGCCCAAAGCACTTTTTGGGCAATAGTCTGACAACCATTTTGCTAAAAAGTGCAAAATTTTTATGGACCTGAAGGTCATCGATTCTTTGCCAGACTGGTAAAAGTACCACTGAGGTACCTCTAAGCAAAGTACTGTCCCCAAGTACTGCTCCCTGGGCAATGCCTACATCAGCTTCCCACTGCACCTACAAGTATGGGTGAAATGTAGAGGTCACATTTCTTTCTGTATGCTGTGGTGTGTTCCCAATGACAAATAATCACTCATATGTAGGCAGTCTATATGCTCTAAGCCAAATGCGCAAGTTACCAAAAATCAATGTTTTTCTCTAGCTTGTACATATTTTTTTGTTTGTCCAGAAAAATTGTTAACCTCTGTTTTCTCTTTTTGTTTGTTTGTATTTTTTAACAATTGTAAGGAAAGGAACATAGGAACATACATGTATGAAAATGTAGGAAATCTTGAATCTTCACAAGCAGTGTAGCAAGCACAGAAACCTACTGCTGAGTAGATAGCTGTTGATAGCTGCCCGCTGCTCCACGTGTGCACGTGTGATGGGTTAAATGCAGAGGTCACATTTCGTTGTGGTGCTTCACTTCAAATGATAATTTTTTTTTTTTATTTTAGACCATTTTTACATGGTAAGAAATTTTGGGCCTTGAATTGCATTAAAATACAGTCTCACACAGACACACATGCACCCCTCACCTCCAACAGGGCTGCTGCCTTAGCTAGGTCAGGTGAACGCACCACTACACAGGCGTCCAGGTTTTTAACTGTGCGGGCTGTGAATAAAGGAATCACACACAGATCAGTTCATTACTGAACACTGTCATTTAGATCACACCATAACAGCTGTACACAGATGTTTTGTCTGTTGGTTTAGGTCCCCTGTGGTTTACCCTCAAAGCGCAGGTTGCCAATGTGCAGGATTGCAGCCAGCAGCTTAGAGATCTCCCAATTCTCAGTGTCTGTGAACATCAGGACCTTCATGGCTGACAGGATGCTCGAGTACTCCTTCAAATCATCCCGCCCATCACACACTGTACAGTTCCCCTAGAGATCAACCACGGACAGAGAGGAAACACACATGCAGTAGCACGCACACATACACCCCCACACATAGCTTTCTTTTACGCAAATTTGTCAAAAGATATGAAAAGATATGAAAAGATATCAAAACAGCACAAACAATAATGTTTGCCTTAGATTTTGACCTAAGCAGTAATGTGCTTGAACTTGCATTGCATTAAATTTTATATGTTCTAAGCTGACTCAGTATTAGTTAAATTGCCAGTTAAAGGAAGGGAGGAGGGATTTCTGTCATTATAATTTCTTTTTATTTGAGGCATGGCATTGAAGATATACACTACTTCTGTTGCGCTGTTTTGAAACCCTGTTTATCTGTATTATACCTGTTATAAATGACTAAATGAATGAATTAATTTTAAAAAACGTAATATTTATTAATATATGAATATTTAACTATAATTACTAATTATTAAATTATTATTATTATTCTCAAACATAAGGTCACTACAGAAACAGAATAAATGAATGAAAGAACGAATGAATGAAACCGAGCAGATCATTATCAGCTTAGATCAATGTTTCCTAATCCTGCTAATGGGGACTCCCTGCCCTGCATTGTTTGAGTTGCCTACTGCCTGATTCAACACACCTGATCCAGCTCATGAGGGGTTTGACAATCTGCTGATGAGCTGAATCATGTGTCTCTGGGCAAGAAATAGTTGTAAGTGTAAAGTGCAGTGGGTTCCCTGGAGTAGGATTAAAAAACACAGGCTTATGTCTACTTCAAATATTAAAATAATTTTTTCATAATCTGTCTTGCTATACTTAGTGTGTATTACCACTGACTGATCAAAACCTTGCATCTCCATTTTTGTTGTGCTATGTATGCATGCATGTATGTATGTGTGTATGTCACTAGGAGACATTATATAGAACCCAGTATTTTACCATAGTTAGATAGTTGTAATCTGTAGCTAGTCCAAGCCCCAGCTTAGTCTTCTGGTCTGGGCTCATGCCTCTCAGCATGCAGTAGAATATGTGGTAGTTTCTCTCATCTGGAGCCTGTAAAATAACAACATCTCATAAAGAGCAGCCTTATACAGGATCTGCAGCATTATTACATTTTTCAGTGTGGCCTTCAGAGAGGTAAAAGAGAGTGTCATGCAGATATGCAATTTAACTTAGTTGCCCACAGTGGTACCTAGTGGTTAGGGACATGCCAATGTGATTGGAGGGGCACAGGTTCAAGTCCCGGCCCAGTTACCACTGAAGTACCCTGGAGCAGGATTCCACTGCTCCCCTGGTGCTGTTGACAATTGCCCACTGTTCCACATGTGAATAGATTAAAGCCAAAGTCACATTTCTTCATTGGCCACTGTGTGTGATGGGGTGTGTTTACATTGACAGTCACTTTGACTTTCATCCAGTCCAACTCCTCTTACCTGTCTGCACACCCTTGACTTCTCCAGCAGGTATTGCTCAATTTTTGCCCCCTCAATGGCGCCTCTCTGGTTGAAGTAAATATCAATGTATTTCCCAAATCGGCTGGAGTTGTCGTTGCGTATGGTCTTAGCATTACCAAATGCTGCACAAAAAAGAGGGGTTTAGTTTTCACTGAATTAATTCACAAAACACCTCCATCATGTATTCTCTCACTATAGACACCACTCACAGAGAAGAGATTTACTGGTGCTTTTAACGTGATCAACATCTTCACATTGAAATACAGAGGCACTAATCTACAGCAGACCAGATTCATGGTTTGGTTTTATGAAAAACTTTGAAAACTTTGTCTTTGAAGTACAGTTGCATTTTGTTAAGCATCTGTCCCAGACATCCCTAGCAGATTAAATGGCTTTCCTAGTAGGAGCTGAAGCCTACTAATGAGTTCCCATCAGCACTACAGAAGAACCCCCTCCGATATAGATAACCTCCAGTAGCAGGAGCTGGGAAAAGCAGGTGATGTGTCATTTTAGAAGAACAAAGCAAATCTTTGAATCTTCACAAGCAGCATAGCAAGCACAGAAACCTACTCCTGGGTAATATACCTGCAATAGAAATCACTCGGCAAAAGCAAAAATTCTGTCAGTAATCTTTATGTATATTTATACATCTTTTGATGAAACCTTCAGTCAAAGGAAAATAAAATATTAGAAAATTAAGCTGTAAATTGGCAGAAGTGGCCTAGTGGTTAGGACATTGCGCTGGGGACCTGAAGGTCACAGCTCAGGCACTACTGAGGTACCCTTGAGCAAGGTACCGTCCCACTACTCTGCTCCACGTCTTGGAAGTCGCTTTGGATAAAAGCGTCAGCCAAATATGTAAATTTTTATCCGTTTTAATAAAGTTATTAGTAGAAGTTAAGCTATTAATGATTAATTCATTTTTAAGAGAGAAATTCTCTCTTAAAGAAGAGGGAGAAATTCATGACAATATGTTTCCAGCATAGACAGCGCTCCCTGATGGTCTAGTGGTTAGGATTCGGCGCTCTCACCACTGCAGCCCGGGTTCGATTCCGGGTTTGATTCCTTTCAGACTTAAATGACTTTCGTCCTGTCGCACTGACATCAGTCATCATGAAGTGCTTTGAGCGGTTAGTCAAAAACTTGATCTGCTCCTCCTTTCCTGACACCTTGGACCTTCTGCAATTTGCTTACAGACCAAACAGAGCCTCAGAGGAACACACACTGCACTCACCCATCTGGACAAGGGGAACACTTATGTGAGAATGCTGTTCATTGACTACAGCTCAGCATTCTACACCATCATCCCCTCAAAACTCATCAGCAAGCTTAGTGACTTTGGGAAAATTGGCAGCCACATCTCCTCCTCCCTGCCCCTTAACACAAGTGCACCACAGGGGTGCGTGCTCTCCCCCCTCCTGTACTCGTTGTTCACGTATGACTGTGCTGCGAAGCACAGCTCCAACATCATCATCAAGTTTGCGGACAACACTACCATCCTGGGCTTCATCACGGACAACGATGAGACGGTCTACAGAGATGAAGTCTCTGACCAGCTGGTGCCAGGCCAACAACCTCGCTCTAAACATCAGCAAAACTAAGGAGATGATGGTGGATTTCAGGAGGCAGCAAACAGGGAGACACATGCCCCTCCACATTGGTGATGCTGAGGTGGAAAGGGTCAGCAAGTTCAAGTTCCTTGGTGTGCACATAACTAAGTAATTATCCTAGACACTGCATGCAGAAACTGTGGTCAAGAAAGCTCGCCAGCGGCTCTTTTTTCTGAGGAGGCTGAGAAAGTTCGGCATTAAAACCAGCCTCATGACGAACTTATACAGGTGCACTACTAAGAGCTTGATGACGGGCTGCATAACAGTCTGGTATGGGAACAGCACCGCCCACAGCTGGAAAACACTGCAGAGTGCTGGAGACTGCAGAGCACATCACCGGTAACACCGGTCTCCCTGCCATTCAGGACATCTGACCAGTGGTGCCGCAGAAAAGTAAACAGCATCATAAAAGACCACAGCCACCCAGCACCCAGCAGTCTGTTCTCCCTGTTACCGTCTGGCAGATGCTACAGGAGCATGACTTCTCGCACCACATGGCTAAAGGACAGTTTTTATCACCAGGCCATCAGGTTACTGAACTCATAACCTACCACCACACACTGTCACACTGTCAATTCTCTTGCCTTTATCTAATGTGCAATATTGCTGTTGGCACTGGTCACCTTTTCCCTTTTGCACATCACACTTTACACAAGGTGCCCTTCCAATGGTTCCTTTATATATTTGTAAATATTCTTTATATATATATTTTTTTTTTTTTCTTAATTTTATTTTTACTTTTATTTTATATTCATTCTTATTAATCATGTTCTTCTGCTGAGTTTATTTGTTCTTCTTGTCCAACCCATTTCATTGTACGGTTGACCCAACGTTAACATACATATGTCTGCTTATATATGGATATCCCAAAGTCTTATGGTGTCCACTTGCTGTGTCGACTCACTGCATACTATTTATTTCAATGGGGAACTCTGTGGGCTGTGTTGGGATTAAAACTGCCTCACTGAGTAGGTGGAAAATCATTATGCAAATGAGTGTTGCCATTGCATTGTGTTCAGCCATTAAGGTGAGAGTCATCAAGAATACCAAACATAAAACTTTTTCAGAAGACAGTGAGGGGCTCTTTCTCTGTTTTGACTCCATGACAGTTTTGCCATAACAATGAAAATGCCTGGTTTTATACAGAACTATTCACAGTAAAGATCTGAAAAGAAAATGCTCAATTTGATGTAAACTGTGTCCAAGTGGAAAAGTTTAACTGAAATACTAGTTAGATAGTTAGCTCGCCAGTGCGACTGAGCAAACTAACTTACTGGTTCATCTAGATGGATGATGCACATAAAGAAAATTATGAAAGAACAGAATGCATATCTATGTCTCCTTCTCATTGCAAGTGTTGGTGTGACATGAAACAGAAATATTAAACAATAAACAGTGTGTTTACTTTACCAGATATACCTGATATGGTCATTGGTGTTGTTAGGTCCTGGATGTCCAAGGCTACAGGCCCGAATGTTTTCTGAACAGCCCAGGAGCTCAAACAGACCTGAATGTATTTATGTGTCTTTTCAGTTACTCAGATGCTTGGTAAATCTAAGTTGGAACCAACCCTCACTCAAAAAAATGGTCACCCCTCCACCCCCCATGCTTAGATTGCCAAAATCATCATGTCCCTAAAATATTAGGTCTCTACACCTGAAGTTTGGGCTCCAGTGATTCAACATACTGACGACTACAGTCCAAGAAACATCCACAAGCAGTGACCAGAGAGGTCCGATGTGGCAGAGTATGCAGAAAAAGTCCATGTGTTGCTTACTGAAATGACTGTCTGTGGAAACTGGCAACGCAATACAGATGCAGCTGGTAGAGATGAGTGTATAAATGATTCACTACTCCTAAAACCGTAAGCTTTTTATTCAGTTACTACTGCAGTTTACTCAATAACTACTGTTAAAATAATATTTAACTCAGGCAAATAAAGGAGAGAGAGAGAGAAACTGTGTGGACTCACATACAGACCCTTTCAGGTTCAGGGGACTAAAATAATCCTTCAAAAGGTTGTGAAAGGAAAAACAGTTTGGAGAGCTCACTCCTACCTTCCAGGATGGGATTGGCCTCTAGAACCTGCTGCTCAATCCAAGAGTGCTGTCCACTAATAGCAGCCAAAAACTGCAAGATCAGCTTGGTGCTTTCTGTCTTCCCTGCCCCAGATTCACCACTGTAGGAAACAACATGTTTACCAACTAACTTAAACACAGCCTATATGAAATGATGAATGTTAGAGACTGCAGACTGACTCAGCTGAAAGCATCACCTGATGATGCAGCATTGGTCCTTACTGTTCCGCTGCATGTTGAAGTAGCAGTTGTCAGCAATGCCAAAGATGTGCGGAGGCATTTCTCCAATCTTCTTATTGGAATAGAGGCGGATGTGGTCTGCTGTGTAGATGGGCAGCAGCTGGTAGGGGTTTACTGCCACCAGGATTGACCCTGTGTATGTCTAAAATGCCAAAATGATGAGGAATATTTCTTTGCTGCTGTAAGAAAACATTGTGTTGTCTATATCAGTGTCTTTCAATTTGTGGGCCATGACCAATGAGCGAGTTAAGCTGATAACCTTAGGGGGTTATTAAATATAATTAAATATTAAATATGTTCAATAATATATTTACATAATATGTATTATGTATATTTAATTAAACCATTTTAATATTACTTACAAATATTACTTTTATGATAATATATATAAAAAACATATTTGGTCACTCACAGTTTTTTGTTAAATGCATGACTGATGTAACTGACATGGTTATTTAGTTACGTTTATATTTTCATTGTGAGTCCAGGCTCTCTTTAATCCTATGGAATTTAACTATCACGAATAAATGGATACAGACAAAATAGCAGATGTTTGACTGCATAGTTGAGCAAAATTCAATAGATTATGTTGATTAATGGGTTTTATTTGTTTCCAATTGAAATGAACAGCTCGGCTAAATGCTTTTGCAGGCTACAGAAGTTTCTGTGGCAGTTTGCATGGGCCTCGAGTTGTAAAAGGTTGAACTCCATTTTAACAGTAACCTGACAGAAAAAGGAAAAACCCCCTCTTAATGTAAAAAACTTTTTTTAAGTGTTATGATTCTATTGGTCCTGTACTCAAGGTTAGGTATGCATTGATTGATGCGTCAACACTGACATTTACATTTCCTGATCTTAGACATCATTAACTATTCATTTGATCCAAACTGCAGACTTGCCATCAGAACCTAATGCACATATTGATCATGGAAATCCTGGGTCAAGGACACTGACATATTTAGCTATAAATACAGCTTTGTGAATCTGAAGGCAAATACTGGTAATAATATTTTCAGTTTACGTCCCTGCTATAGTGATTCCATTTGACAGCCTTCATCATCTGCCATGAAATGCTTCCAACTGTTCTGTGCTCTCAAATCACACTTTATGACAAAGCCTAAAAAAGGCCTAAACATGAGCAGAGACAGTCTAAACAGTAAAACACTGTCAGTTTCCTGTGGTAAACATGCAAACAAATATATATATATATAAGTACATATATAAGTGTATACGTATATATAAGTACATTACATAAGCAGTACATTACATGAAATAATATTGGGGGCATTTCTATTGGCCCACTGATCATTTCTTGACTTTTTCACATCGTGAAGTTTCAACAGTGACATGTACAGTATACCCAATTCGCATTTATTTCTCATCCTGATGGGATCCCAATGTTGCAAATAAAATGCATCTTGAATATTAATTTTATCATAACACTATTCCAAATGGTCTACAGTTTTCTCAGAAACAAAACAGAATCACAGCTCTCTTCATCATTCTGGCCACGTTTAAAATTTGTTTATTCTACCATACCATTGTGCACAACCACCATTACATTTTAAATAGTGGTCTGATTGAAACAAATGATTCCAAACTTTTAGACAGTAGTGTAAACATCCAAAGCTGTTCCCTGAAAACAGATATACACTACCAGTTTTCCATCACTGTCACCTAATTCAATCATAGCACAGTTTGAACTTCTCTCTGACTTTGTCAGACTTTCTGTGCCCTCCATCACGTATTCTAGTGGTTGAAATTGCTGAAGGGGATTTGTTGATGAGCCAAAAGAAAAAGGTCACATTTTAGCTAAGCAATCTGATCAGAGCACACTCCAAAACAATGACAACCAAACAAAGCTATTCCATTTAAGAGGCCAGAACCAATCCTCCAGGATAACTCTGCCGCAATTGAAAAACACAGTCTCTGCTCAGACTCTATGCACTGTGTGAAGAATGTATAATGTTTTGTTTTTATTGCTGTGTGGGACACTTATCTACTCACAAGCCTGAATTAAGACATATTGGCTTTCTAACATAATGAAAAGCTTTTAGCAGGCAGGAGATATTCATAAAGGGGCAGTAATTAAACTGAATAATTCAACAAACTGAATTCCAAGTAATTAAATATTATTTATTAAATAAGCACGCCTGGTTTAAGAGCTAATTAAAGTGTGAACTCTCAAAAGACCAGCATAAAAGATGAATAAATGTGAAGCTGTGACAAAGTGCTAATTTTGTGATGAAGCTCCCAGGATACTCACATATATGATTCTCTCATTGTAGCGAATGAAGAGGTTTCTGAGGATGCCTGCCTCATTCAGGTCCCCCAGCTGAATCATGTCCTCCACGCCATGGATGGAGGTGGGGTGCATGGGCTTTAAGTTAGTGGCATTCTGAGGGGACAGCCAGTGCTCCTGTACAGAGGGACAGCTCATAATAAGACACTTCTAATTTCTAACATTTGTGTGGTTTTTATGTATCAAAGACAATCAAAATGCATTTTATATGTCAATTTTTCAAAGTTATGTAAATGACCTGCTTCCCTCTATCAGAAGCAGGCTGAGTTTGGACTGAAATCCTCAGTGGAGAATAAACTGAATGAGTAGGCTAAACTGCTGGAGGCTGATTGGTTGGTCATGCATGGTTGTGACATCATAACCCTGATGCAACGAAACGGTTGTTTTTGCAGCTTAATTTCATTTTTGACCTGTATAAACTGGGGAGTGAATGATCATGGTCACTTTAAAAATACTCACCTGGCCCTCATCATCCAAAACCTGGATCTGACCTGAGTCACAGAGCTTGACCACAGCTCCAAGTGGAACGTCAAACTCTTGGTCTGTCTTGGGATCCAACCAGACATAGTCCCCCTGTAGGTAAAGCCAGTAAACAAGCAATCAGCCAAACACCCCAGCAACCCTTACTGGGTCATTAATGTAACAATAACAATTAGGTAATGCAGCAGATAAGACCCAGTACAGGGAGGCAAATCCTGCAGGAGGGCATGTTTCCCAGGCCTAGTTGGGAGCTATTATTATTAGGACCAGTTCACACTATGCTGCTATTAGGACATGCAGCACTGAAACTGCTGCCCTTTTCTCAGACTGTATTAAGCTCATGTCAGCTCACTCTTAAGCTACAGGGGGATGTATGATGGAGGCTTACCTGTTGCAGAATGACCATGTTTCTGGTTTACTTCTTGACATTAGAAGTCACCATGTGAGGTTCCTGTGTGAAGTGTGAGAGTCAACATTATTCAGAGGAAAGAATACTAACAACTGAAAAGTCCCAGTGACAGTACACTGTTCTACATTATAAACCACAGAGATCATGATACAGGCAGTGGTGGTGTAGTGGTTAGGACCTTGCCCTTGTAAACAAAAGATTGCAGTTCAAGTCCTGACCCAGGTACCACTAAGGTAGCCTTGAGCATGGTACCAACCTGCTGCACTGCTCCCCAGGTGCTTTTCATAGCTGTGTGCTGCTCCCAAGTGTAATGGGTTAAATGCAGAGGTCACATTTCATTGTGGTGCACTTTGAATGTGATTGAGTGTGTTCACAATGACAAATAAGTCACTTTTACTTCATATCTACTGTTAGAGAAAGATAAAAAGCACCAGAACATGTGCCAAACTACAGATGACATACATGGATGCAAGTATACACAGATTTTGTGTATATGTGACAGGTAATCCAGAAAAAAGGAATGAACAAGAGTGACATGACAAATACATCTGACAAATCAGCCTAGATTTGTGCATCTGAATAAACAAGGTATTAGTATAAGAGATTATGTCGACTGCCAGCATGGCCACTTATAAAATGGCTTATTCTACCAGATGTAGGTCAAACAAGTCAGACATTGACCCTATGAGGACTCACTCCAACAGTGAACAAGTGAAATGGAGGTACATTTAGACATCAAGGAAAATATTATGTACAGCAACGAGTTATCCATCTATATTCACTTTAAACACCTATTATGCAAGGTCAGCACCCACAAAAAGGGACCTGAGTCAGTTACTTACATGTATGCATTTAATTAAAATTTTCCCTCATGTTTATGTGACTATTAGGTTGACTATCTAAATAGTCCTAAATAAATCTAAATAAAACATAACCAAATCTTTATACACTAGGGCCCCACTGAGAGGGTTCACAATGACAAATTATCACTTTCACTAAGATTTCACTTATACATCCTGAATACCTATAAAGCTTATCACTTACCATTACAACTTACTTATAACATTTAGAAAGAAAAACAATTTCTGTTATAAAATATAGTAGCATGTATTATGTTCAGGTTCAATGTCTGCAGATACAGAAGGACTTGACTTCAGTAACTTGCATGTGTGCATTTATCAGACGCTCTTATACAGATTTACTTACAGTTAAACCACGTTATAGATGGAGGTGAATGGTATCACCCACCACTCTACAGAAAGTGGATGGTAGAGATGGTCAGACTGACACGTCAGTGTATAGTCTCCTGATGCTGACAGATCTTTTAAAAATCAATACGCACATGAAAATATATTTTTTTTTACGTAGTAAGCTGAATATCCACCCTTATACTAAACTTTATGTGCATTTCATGCTAAAAAGTGCTGAAAAAAAAGTGATCAGTGTAGCAAATAAAAGTGTAACATTAAAACTTTCCCTCCCACTCTCTGGTTCTGGTTAAGAGGCAAATGCTCTGTAAGCGAATGTCATACATTACATACATTATCTCCCTCTACGTAATCCACTTATGTGGCGATTTATTTAACAGCAATGTAAAGGAAGTAGTCTTGTTAAAATAAATCTTCTTATCCCTTCATGTGCACCCCACCACTGTGACCATTATTTATTTTACCTCTATTTATGTACAATAAAACTACATCTTAACACTGTTTAGATCATTATCTCTGTAAATACCCTCTGTTCATATTTTCACTGTTGATTTACCACTTCAATCCATTTGCACTGAGCACCATCTGTAAATCTGTACATTCTTGTATCCTATTTTTTTTGTATATTTTCTATTTTAGTCTGACTTATGGCATCTATAGGTTTGCTCCAAATGAAATAACTATGAACTGTATTTTTACAGTGACAATAAAGCTATATTCTATTATCTTCTTTTATAGAGTGTTTAAGTGCTCACTCTTAATGATTTTATATCCACAAGAACACTTTTCAAAGTAGCTGCATTGATATTTGGATCAGTAGACTAGACTTTTTATTGCATGGTATTAGACTAAATAGTAAACTACTGGTATCACCCAATCCTACTGTATAGACTTGCATTGGAATCACACATACTTTGACTGACTTGTGACTCGGAAACAGCCTTAAATGACTTGTAACTCAACTCCTAGGAAATAAACATCACTGACCTTAATGGGGTAAATTAATACAACTTTTCATTTTCAAACTTGTGTGTGATGTTGCCAGTCAGACATTACTGTAATGCCATTCTCCCACAGTGTTCACTGCAATATGGCTTTAAATACTGAGCCTCTTAATTAAACCTCCTTTTACCTTCAAAATTACCACCTTTTCATTTTGTTGGTCGATTAGACCCAAGCAATTTAAACCTCTAGAAACCGATTCTAATTAAAATTGTTTCTCAGTTTATGTGACTATTGGGTTGATCTAAACAGCCCTTTACATAAAACATAATCCCCTTTTATACATACAGAATACCTATTAATCTACAATGGAAAAATATGCAACCATAAACTTATGATCTAAAATGGAAAAGAAAGATCTTTTTGCTGTTGGTTTATTAAATTTGGGAAAAAAAAGACAATTTCTATTATTAAAGGTAGTAGCACGTATTATGTTCATGGTCATTTTGACCCCAGAAAGAACAAGATTGCAAAAGAATACAGTTAAAACAGTCTGAGGTCAAACTGACCACAAAGAACACTGATGCATGCAAAATGTCTACAGGGCATTGAAAACATACCATGATGTTTATCCATTTGTCCTCATTAAATTAGGAATATGCATTAAATATGAAGATAAAAAATAAAGTCAGTTGTTTATCTGGAGATGTTTAACACTCAAATTGACCATGAATATAATAGGAAGGCTAAAATATCCTACAGTCAGCTCATTAAACTGAAGCTGTCAGCTAATCTGTCTGAAATTTTAGGTTCTACGTTTTAGGTTTTAGGTTCTACGTTCTATTACAATTTACTAAAAATTCAACCGGCTAGCTTGCAGATATCATTGAGAAGTGGTGGCCTAGTGGTCGCCTTAGGACATGAAGGTCACCAGTTCAAGTCCCAGCCTGGGCACTACCGAGGTACCGTCCCGCTATCCTACTGCCCGGGCGCTGTTGATAGCTGCCCCCTGCTCCATGTGTCCATGTGTGATGGGTTAAATGCAAAAATACACTTTTTGTTGTGGTGCTTGAGTGTGTTCACAATGACAAAATAGTCACTTTCAAATATAAAGTTTAAAGTCGTTTAGCCTCCTCAATTTAAACACTGCATTCACTGCTTTCTCATTATAGCTTATTATCTAAGCCATGACAGGCTTTTAGTAGGGCTTAAATCTGTACAATGTCAGTAGCTAATAACTAGACTAAACTAGAATCTTGAATAAACACACATATTCACACCCACACACTCAAGACTCGACTTGGACTCAGTAAATCATTTCCTGAACACCTCTGTCAACAACCAAATTGTCTGTATAGAATGCAGTTTTAAACACTCTACTATTACTACACTAGGCACACAGATGGTAAAATAAGAAGATAAATTGTCCCTTTTCGTGAAATAAATAAATCCTAAAATGTTCACATTAAATCCCACTTTAATTAGAAAGAATTAGTGAATATAAATTGCTAAAGATTTTTCTTCCTGGAAAGAAGCTGCACACACATATGCCTGTTGTCAAAGCCCATTACTGAAACAGATTACTGCTGATTCTCCTGGGTGAAGGATAGGCTGGGCAGAGGGAATATTCCTCTAGATGCACATGCACAGTAGATGTTTCTCATTGAAAACTGATGAGCATTAGTGGTTCTGCTGAAATGCATCACATCCCATTTGCAGTGGCTATATGTGTTGTTGCAGGGTCAAGATAGGCAGGGAAAAGGCTTTTTTTTAGAAGAGTTGGGTATTACTACAGGCAATGTACTGCGGTATGACCTTATATGCGAAAAGTAGCCTAATTTACACCTAATGGAAAAATGAGCAGGTGCAGGGTCAGTAGGTGTGGACATTTCCCTTGGTAGTCTTGTTCATTTGACAAACATCTACTTGCTTAAAACCTCCTGTGCTAAAACTGTAACAAAGATGATGGGTTAGGCCTAATGAAGAACTGCATGCTATACATTGGTTTAACGCTAACCTTGGCGTTTTTGCTATCTCACAGGTCATGACTATTATTTACTTTAGCCTAATAAGATCTGCTTCAGTAAATGGTATATAGCTTTACTTACTCCATCAGATCCGCACCCAACCCCCAGTTGTGTGCACAGTCTTACTTCTGGTCTATTTTAACCCTCCCAGCAAGACACCATGGTAATCCATACAAACTCGGCAGTGGAATTAGACAGGATGATTGCTGGTTGAACAGCCCTCATTAAATCGCAGGACCACGGTTCTCAATAGCCTCAGACTGGGCTGCCATGAAGTACAAGCAGTACGTTTCAAGTCATTAAAATAAGCAAGGTTTATAATATACTAACTAAGTGGGAATGCCTGTGTTTACATGCCCTAAACAAATACAATGCAAACCTGCATAACTCAGCATAGCCCCAAGTAATCAAGGCAACCAGTTTTTATGATATTTTTAAGTTTATAAAATCCAGTATCAAGCACCTGTAGGACCTGCAGCTTTAGGGTCAGTCACACATATTTTAAGTGCCTCATACACTTAAATCAGACGGCAAATGTTTTCAGTTAATGGAACTCATTACTATCATGTCACTTCACACTTTAGTTATCTATATGCACAATTCTATTTTCTTCTGTAATTTATTTTTTCTATGTTTTTATTACTTTAGATTTTAATTTTAGTTTAAGCATTAATTTTATTATTTTAAAATTTGGACAGTCTCAGGGGTGGATCAGGGTACATTTCACTATATGTTGTACAACTATGCATGTGTCAAATAAGACAATCTTGAATCTTGACTGAAAATGCTTATTTAAATCACTCAGTGTAATTAAGATATTTAAACCTTTACAAGCAGTTAGTTAGTAATTAATTTAAAATTACGAGTGTATAATTATTCTATTTTGACCGACTGCCTTAGAAGAAGTACGCCATATAGCAGAACTGTTCAGAATCTGTATATCTAAATAAAAATACCCACAAAATGTACCCAGACCTAACTCAAGCATGAAGATAGCAATACCATACAATTACACAGAATTCACGTAATTTGAAAATAACTGCTAACAAATAAGAAAATAAGTGCAAATTAGCAAAAAACACCAAAACTGCTAAATGCTAACCACCGTCTTTACTAAAAAAAATACCACTTTTATGAATATAAAATGAACAAATTGAATAATGAGCATGTATGTTTATTGGTCAAGTTTTCTTTACTTTTTCCAATGAATGCCTTTCAGTATAAGGGTTTACAGTGTACATAAAACAAAGCATCATTAACAAAGTCTTCTTTGTATCACTGCTCATATGTTCAAATTAATCTATATATAACACTGTATTATGTCTCCCAAAACACAGCCTACACATATGTACATATTCATCTATTTATGACTCCTTTTATATGTACAAACCCCATTTCCAGAACAGTTGGGATAAAATTTTAGAAAAACTAAAATCCACAGTTTATGCTCTTGAACTTACAAAAGTACAAATAAATTACTTTTAATGTTTTGACTGACCACCTTGAATGTACTTTGTAAATATAAGTAATTTGTTTATTTTTAATTTGATGTTCCCATCCCAAGTTGATAGGAACGTCAAATTAAGTCTGCAGAATATTCAAGTTAAACTGCTTTGAAACATTCCACAATAATCAGCTCAGTCTCTGCAAGCAAAGACGGGTTGTGCCAAACTTGAGAGAAACATGAGAGAATTGCCACTTAGTTTCATAAGGAATATTTCTCAAGGCAAGATTGCAATGAATTTCATCATCTATGGTATATAATATTTTGAAAAGAGAAAGAGAAATTTCATGCAGCATGCAGAAGACCCTGCATAAGATTCAGTCATGCTACTGTGACAAATAATGAATGATTATGCATTTGGCCCATCTGAGTAGGAGCAATGGGAAGCTGACATGGGCAGTGCCCAGGGAGCAGTGCTTGAGGACAATACCTTGTTTGAGGGTACCTCAGTGGTACCTTTACCTGAACCGACAACTTTCATGTCACATTGGAAACTCCCTAACCGTTACACCACCACTAGCCTGTTTAACCACACGAGCCTGGGAGTACTCCATAAAACCAATCTCACTTAACACAGTCCACTGCTGCATCACAAAATGCAGCCTGAAACTCAAAGAGAAAGGCACACTTTAATCCTACTCAGAAACACAGCTAAGTTCTGTGGACACCTGGCTCATCTTAGATTGACTGAAAAACAATTTTAAAAAATGGCCTTCAAGTTTATTGTGCTAAAGACTACATGAAACATTCATGTGTGTTTTCAGAATGTTGTCATTGTATGTAGGGACATCAGTGCCCACCTATGGGTGCATGGGTGACTTGTATATGTGTAAAGGTACCATTGACATGGAGATTATGTCTTTTTCCAGGTAGTCCATGGTTATTTTAGTAAGACAATGCCCAGCTTCATTCTGCTTCCACTACAACACAGTGGCTTCGTAGTGACAGAGTGTGCTTGACTGTCCTGTTAGCAGTCCAGATCTGTCTCTTATTACATGATATGAAGCTTCATGAAAAGGTGAATCAGACCCGACCATAATAAGTCTTGTATTATGCAAGAATAGGCAAAAAAATTCTAGCTGCAAAACTGCCACAATTAGTACCCAAATTTCACAAAGATGAAAACTTTTTTGATTGTGTTGCAGGCATTCCAGTCAAAATTAGTTTTTTATTAATAAAATACATTCATGTTTGTCAGTGAAAACATTATAAATATTTTCATTTTACTTTTGTGTGTAAATTAAGATTTAAGAAAATTATAAAATCACAGATTTCTTATTTTATTACAATTTACAAAATGACCCTCAAAACTTTTGCATTTTCAATCCTTTATTTCATTCATCAGCTATATTGTGTTTATGTGTAAAATAATTATCAAAATAAAACATTTATTTTTATAAAGAAAACCAAATACTATGCAGAGTAACTGCCCAGTTCCTGCATCTGAAGTGTGTACATCTTACGCTTTGGCATTAAAGAACAATCACTGGTCTGTTCTTTCTCACCTTTACACAGCTGTGTAACCAGATAGAGCAGTAACACTGGAATCACCCAACCAGAACCTGTAATCCCCAGAGGAGTGCTGCTATTCTACCCACCATGTACATTGCACTTCAGACCCACAAGGAAAAAAACTGGTAAGGACAAATTACTTCACTCAATAAAGGTTTTTATAGTCTAACAGGATAATATTCTGTTTAGCTTTAGCCATCACATAATGCCAGAATCTGGCTAATAGGAGCCAAGTATCAGTAAGAAGAGAATGGCCTTGGCCTGGTGTGAATATGGAGCATTGTAGCTGCCTATAATACACTGGAAAACATCTTCATTTAATCCATATTAATAAAATATGTCCATCTGCTGTCTTGCAGTTTACACTGCATTCATGAAATACATTTTATTCACCAGCACGGTTCCTGGTCCATACTATAGGAGTGTCTTTTCAGTTGGGTAACTAAAGGTGAGTAATTTGTAGCAGACAGCTTAACTGACCCAGTACTCAATGGTAATTGGCTTGCAGCCTGGCTGGGTCAGGAGGATAGTTGACGTTCATCAATGCATTGACCATAGACATCACTGAAATATCAACAGTATCTTCCAAATAGGATCTTCGGTTCACCCTTTTAACTCTGATCCATTAGAAAATCATCAAACAATTAAATGCAATGGAAAATGTATTGTATTTGGCCTGTAGAACCTCTTTATCTTAAAACAAACATTACCTGATGCCCTAGACAGGACTCAGATGTGAAAGAAAAGTAACTGTTGCTGTTTTTAGTCCTGACAGGCATTAGTGGGACACACAGCACTAGGACAGTGATGATTGACATGTCCGACGGTGTCTGGAGCTTGTATAAGTAATCTCTTTCTTTCTTTGTTTAGCACTCTTAGTGCAGCTATTGGAAGACGCTAATTGAAAAGCACAGCGCTGAACCACTGACTGAAAACTCATCTACTCCACTTCCAAATGCACAGCTAACCAATATCCCCCCAATCAATATTTATTAAACAAAAAAACACAAGCCCAGTGCTTCAGGAGCAACCCACTGAACAATTTAACATCATTCCTATAGAGGATAAGAAAGTATATTGTATAAGCATATAAAAGTATGAGGCCAGGGAGGAAAATGATGTAAAATGGTTTATCTATGCAGTAAAAATGGCCTTTTTTTAATACAATTTGGTTGTATAAAAACAAAATAACATAAAAATAAATAGACCATTAATACAGTAAAAGGAAATGTTTGTATTATTTGGTTGCTGACATATCCTAGAGGCAATCCAGACATTGCATGCATTTGTTAAAATCCTCCTGTAGCACACCTGAATAACTTTTCTTTAAATATTAATTACACTATTAAAAGTAACTTATTTTCCAGTGTTTTTGTGTTAAGTAAACCAGGTATTTGATGGTGACTATGAATACTGGGTTTCCTCAATGTGAGGTTTAGAGATGGTTTAGTTATATTATTGTCTCTATGTTTATTTGTATTTATTCTAATATTTGCTTTTTTCTAAGAAAAAGTCATATTTATCAGTCAGATAAATATCTTTACATATAATTCTCTCAGGTAGCAGGAGACTTTTGCAGAGGATACAGGTGCCAAACAGGTTTATTTGGCACAATGTTATAGAAAAAACGTATTTTTTTTGTTCCTCAACGAATCTTTCAACACCAATTTTTAAAAGAACTACAAAGAACATTTCCCTTAAAGTTGGGACATTTTGTGAAATGCATACAAACAATGAACAAAAAATGCAATTGTTAAATTCTTTTGAACTTGTATTTAACTACATGACATTTAATATGTTTTCGCTACCAACTACATCGAATTTTGTAAATATAAACAAATTTTGAATTCAATGCCTGTAACTCATTTAGGAAGAGTTGACACAGGGGCAAAAAAGAGTGTAAAATTTGTAGAAGGTGAGGCTACCATGATTGGATATAAAAGGAGCATCCACCAAAGACTCAATGTTTGCAAGCAAAATTAGGGCATGGCTCACCACTTTGTGCTAAACGTCATGAGAGAATTGTCACTCAGTTCAAAAAGAACATTTCTCAACACAAGACAACTAAGAATAATCTTTAGTACATAATATTGTAAAAAGGATTCAGGGAATATGAAGAAATCCCAGTCCCAAGGCCAGAAACCACAACCTCTGAACCCTCAGAAGAGATGGCATTTGAAACATTCAATTGAAGTCATTCTACACTTATTAAATGTTTTTCACACTACATTTTTGTAACATTTTATTTTACCCCATAACTGCCCTGTCTACATTACGTTTATGTAGAAAGTGGTCATAATTCATTGCCACATGGCCACTGCCCAATTTCTCAATGTTTTATTCTGTTTTAATTTGCCTGTAAGACTGAAATATGTAAAGTAGCTCAGCTCTGACTGGCTTGTTCACATGCACCTTTATTTTTATTAGAATACTACATTTATTAACTTATTGCAGGTATGGAGGAGTTGTAGAGTAGTGGATTTTAAGTTACATGGCATCCTTTACTTACTGCGTGGAAAGATAAAGTGTTTGATAAATTTCAGTGCAGTGATACTTGCTCTACTTTGCTCTAGTCTATGGATGATGTTTGCAAATTAACAGCAGCATCACCTCTCCCCAATGCAGGTCAACTGGTCAGGTGAGAAGAGGGGAGGGTGACGGAGACTGGAGCAGCCTTTAGGAGCTTACGCAGATTCCTGTAGTTAAGCCTTCAGCTTAGGCTAACTGTAATTTACATATTCCTGTAGGCTCATTTACCTATTTCACTCCAGTTGTCTCCCTCCTCACCATGTGACAGCTTTTACCAGGCTGATGTCCTATCTCATAGGGAAATGCTGCAAACACTTGCGTAAGCAAACTGAGTTGATCTGTATGTTGCTGCGTTAGTTCAGAGTTAAGAGAGTTCATGGCTTAAAAAGCAGCAGAGTGCAATGTGAAACTTAAAGACAGCAGTACTGGACATAGGCTGAGACATATGGCATATCATGTGCTGTCCTCAAAGTATTCCAGTAAGAAGATTAGCTTTAGTGTTTAGTGTATTTGGGCTTTAATGATACTTAAACACTATGTTTTCTATTAGTCTGAAAGGGGGGCATGGTGGGGGGCACTTAAGGAAAAATGACTATAGATTTTGCTTCCAATCATGTCTATGTATGGACCTTGCTCACTGAACACTATGGCAATAAGTTGCCTTATTAACTTGAGAAACAATCTAAATACTTATAAAAGGACATCTAATCTTTTTTTCCATTTAAGCTCCTATAACTAAAGCTGAGGAATAAACTTTGCACTGTTTTTAATCCAATGTCCATGTAATCTCTTAATACATGTCTGGTGTCCAAATTTTGCCTCTTCAGTTTAGTGCTGTGGCTACAAGGTTAATGGTCTCTATATGGCAAAAGTGACCCAAACATTTCCTGCAATAAATCCCCAAAGCTCAAACCGCATCTAGCTCTTCTTTAAGGGTTAGGACACAATATGACTTATTGTAAGCTACAAAAATTAACAAAACTTTACCAGGACTGATATTCACAAAGCAGTCATAAGGACTTACCTTGGATCAGATTCCTGTTGTCTAAATGGCTACCCACAGCATTTGGCTAAACTGTGTAGCCTGCTCATATTTATAACTTGTGCCTTCATTCCGCTGACCTTTATGAAGAGTTGGATGCAAATGTATGCAGTTTAGAGAAGTTTTGATGATGTATTTCTAAAAAAAAGTTTGGGTGACCACTGACTTTTAGTGTCTGTTAGTATGTTACCCATGCAACTCATACAGTAAACAAATATTTGGACACCAAACCTGCCTTCGCTGATAATCCGGAGTAAGTGAAAAAGTGATTTTTCATCAAACTACTTCCTAAATTTATTCAAAAGTAGTAAACCTAGGGGTTAAAGCACATATTTTAATAGCAATAATAAAAGCTTAAATCATATGTTCTTTAGCCACAGTCATATGTCCATTTCTCCCATTTTCATTGGTAATAGTTTTTCATAAATATCTCAAATATTTCATTGATCTTTAGCCTCTGTTGCCTTAAGGTAAACTGTCCAAACTGTGTAGTCTGAGTTCATACTTTAAATGTTGTTGATGTATGTTAAAATATCCCCAGTGTGTAAAACCTTACAGCTGAACTCAGGTCAGCAGGTCTGGAGCAAATGGGGCAAGAGCCAATGCTGTGTCTGCAGAACTGATAAACCCAGAGTTTGCAAACAGCCACTTAGCCTTAAACTATAGTGTATCAGGCTGTACATCTACTATCATGTAGCTCATCTGAAGTCTGCAGTAGACAGAATGCTGTCTGAGGCATCAGAATCTCACCTCTGCCTCTGACAATGCAAAGCAACACATAACTAATTACAGATATGAATACAGCCTGTGACCAGCATACATGTAAACAGTGCATGTAATTAGTATTTACACACACAATTTTATCACTTTGAAAACCTTCAATTTCAGTGGATGAAACTTCTTTAAAAAATGTTCATTAAGGTTTTGCTGCAGAAAGTGTGTGGTGGGAATATGGGAATGTTCAGCGCAATCGTTTGGTATTGAGATTTACAGAAAAACATAACACAATGGCTCGGTGTTGTCCAGACAAAACTTTATGGTATTTTCTATTTTTGTAATCTTAATAGCAATTGGTTATTGAACGGAAATTCAAAAACAGACAAAAAAGTAACGTACCATAAGCAGGCACACAACCTTTTGTTTATGGAACTCATACATGAAGGTACTATTACATTGCACCTACTTAAAGTGTAACACAAGTTTTTGCCTGAATTTATGATAAACTTTAATTTATTAATAATGTCTAAAGAACTTAAGTTAGCAGCCGCAGAATAGTGCTGGACCCCTGTGTTGATATTCTGGAATTGTCCTGGGAAACACCAAAAAACCTAAGCCTTGTCCTAAAAACTGTAGTTGCAATATTAACGTCTCTCTGCTCTGAGCCTTAAACAAAAGCTGTTAATCTTGAGCTGCAATAACAAGGGCATTTTTTGGGTTAGAGATCATGGGAAAAGTGAAATCTATTGGAAGCAAAATAATTTTTATTGATTCCACATCAAGACGTTAGAAGTGCCTGAAACGATTAAACTGTCACATGTACCAAATGAGTGACACACATAACCAGATATACCTAACTAAAACACTAGGGTAGCTGAGCCCTTGTGTAAACATTTGAGCAGAAGCCACTAATATTTCTCACATGTTTTCAGGTCGCTTTATAACCCATGTTTTATAACCTGCCGTGTGCTTCTAGCCAAGACTCTCTAAAGGACCACAAATCCTGTGTTGCTCCTGAATGCTGCAGTCAGTGTCTCAGATGGTGCCAAAAGATTAATGACTGGAGTAACAGCGATGCCACTCTCAACCTTTATACTGCCACTTCCACAGCATCTCCCAGCTGTGCAAGGACCTGCTACTGCTAAATCTATTCCAAAGTAGCAAAGAGTCTCCGAATTCAACACTTTCTCTACACTCATGCAAATCTAAAGAAGGTCGAATGTATACATATGTTCTTCAGATGTTCTTGGGCAAAAACAATGATTACAGATCCATGACAACTAGAAGAACTAACTAAACTTTCAAATGATTAATTGCATGAATATAAATCCATGACAACTCAAAGAACCAAATGGTTCAGTGGTCCAATGGTTCTTCTCCACTATAAGAACATGCATAAGTATATATTATTAACAGGGTTATGTTTTTATATTGTCTGAGTTACAGAATATTTTTCTGGTAAAAGTGATTGAAACATGCTAGTAAACATACTGTTTTTCTTGCGCAGACCTTTACATTTCTTTCTGATCTGAAATTGCTCCAGAATTCACAGATAAAGAAAAATTTTTTAGCTGACTAAGGTATTTCTACATATTCAACTGAATGACGTGATTTTAATTGATTTACTTTGCAATGTTATGTAAAATTGTATGATTCAAAGTTGCTCCAGGCCTATTTTGTATTACTGGACGTTACGCACCAGAACTGTTGAATCAATCTTAAGGTCAAGATTGGGGTCAACAAGGGCAAAGTCATTGCTAGGTAATGTCAATGGCGAACTGTTTACGTTTTAGTGTGACCAATAATTTGACTTTGTTGCAGCTGAATAATTAAACAAAAAAATCAATGAACACATAAAATCTCTTTATATTTTAGCAAAAGGTCCCTTACTGAGGCCTGGCGTGGAGCATGCTAGAGCAGAAAACAGCAGTAAGAGGCTTTGAGTAAAGCCCCAAGAGAGCATGCGGTGCCCTCGCACTGCTAAGCCCTTCGTCTGAACGTTTACTTACCTCTTGGAGATTGAAGAATTCACCCTTTCTTTATTCACTTCCTTTTCTTTCTTCTGCTTCACTTTTCAGGTAAGTCCACTGGCTGCACTCAATGTGAAGAAGCAAAGAAGAAGCAGGAACAAAGATCAGCAGCCTGGAAAACAATACACTTGTCTACAACTTCTGCATCTTCCTGTACTCCCCTAAGTCTCTAATACTGTTTATGTCGGGCTGCTGGTCTGGAACTACCTGTGGCTGAGAGATGCTGGGTCAGGCAGCAGCAGCCGGGCAGTGACACATTTCCTCATTCACACTCATGATCCTACTTAGAGAGGAGGCCGGGCTTATGGCACACACACAGCAGGACAGAGGAAGGGAGGGGAGGGTACATAAAACAAAGGTCTACTGGTCAGTTCAGCCAACATGGCTCAGCAGGTCCCACAGTAAGAACCTTCCTGCCACGTTTCTTGCCTCTGCTCTCTCTCTCTCTCCCTGGCTTTGCATTGTGCGTGGAAAAGGTCATCATTTTCTGTCTAAAAATGGAAGCAGGGTGTGACTGATACAAACAATGATCAATTGGTTTAGGCAAATGGCAAGAGCCTGACGTACAGGGCAACATCAGCAAGTCGGAAGAAAAAAGAAGGGTAACATACATAAACTAAAATGAATATGATGTTATTATACTATTTAAAAAAAGTTATTTAAAAATAAAGTTCTTATCAGGTTCTTGACTTGGACCAAACCTTGGACCTTTAACTGCAATAGAACATTTACAACCTTAGGTTGTTTAAGGTTTAAAAAGATTCTTCACATACGTCCCATCTACAAAAATGGTTCTGTAAAGAAGCAGCCACTGAAAGATGTTTGGCAGTGACTCTCAAAGCGGAGTCTGTGACATAGCACATCATTCCATTCTTTTTAAGCTGTGCCACACTGTACATACACAATAAAGGCAGCCATAATGCCACTGCATCTAATGGACCTTAAAGCTTGAATTGCAATTACATATTGACTGTGGATTGTTAGAAAAATATTTGGAGATAGTCCACTATTTATTGAGGAGGACAAGAAATCTAGAGCCAAATCAAATTCAAAAAACAACAAATGAAATGTCACAAATGTGCTCCTGCCATGAGGTCAGCCAAAGGACGATGACATCAGAAGTGAGAGAGAAGTCAATGATTGTCATTGTGAACACAGCACAGCACACAGTGCACCACAATGAAATGTGACATGCATTTAACACATCCAAGAAGGAGTAGTGGGCTGCTGATGCGGGCAGGGACTGGGGAGCGGTGCTTGGTGACCGTACCTTGCTCACAGGTACCTCAGTGGTACTTATACTGGTCTGGCAACCTTCAGGTCAAAGGGGCAACTGCAGGTAATGAAGCACCCTAATAATATCAACCAACCAAATGAATTATTTAAAGAAAAGGGGAAGACAATCCTCAGCAAAACCAAAAGGTGACTTTGACCCAAACCTTAGAGAAAATAAGAGCCTCTTAGTTTACAAAATGTGTGTTTCTATAGACATTTTATGATGTGAAGCACTTTGTGGACCATGCATGCACCCAAACCAACCAACCCACACACCCACCCACCCACTCAGTCAGTAGCAGGCTGAAAATTATCCATGAGGGGTTACATTAATAGTCAAATAGTTTTTGATATATTATAAGAGAAGAGCAAAACTGGCTGCAACCCTTATACTTTATGGAAACCAGAACGCTTCATCTATGGCATCACTCCACAGTCCTCTTTCAGTAATGGTACAGTAAGGATTTTGTTAATCCTAAGTGAAAAATACCTGGAGGGTGATATTCAGGTCAGAGAAGAAATCCATAAAAAGAGATTTTTAATATTTTATTTCAAAGTCATGCCACAAGTTGACATAAAATACAAAGTAGAGAAAATAAATAATTCAAGATTAAATATAAAATAACCACAGTGTAACCCAGGAAAGACTTGAAATAGCAAGCAAATAATAAATAAATAAATAAATAAACAAACAAACAAACAAAAAATAAAGCACACATCTAAACATACACAAGATACAGCTTTCTGAACTCATACAATCAGTAAACATACAGTATTCTGTTTTGTTGAACACACGTTCAATGGACAGATTATAAAAGATTAAACAAAGGTGTATAAAATGTCAATAAAAGATACCTGTTATAAAGTTCTCAGTATCTGCTACCATATATAGAATGTCATCATGCAAGAGAGTATTTCATGTGTGTCAGTTTCAAGTTCAGTATTAGCAGAAAAATACAAGAGTATCACAAGCTCATTCTCTGGATGTCTGATCCATTTTTTTTTTAAAAATGGAGGAAAAAAATGACAGAGCAAGTAGAAGTCACTCTCTCTACAAGCATTCACTGACTCTTTAAGGCTGTGCTGCATCATGCCTAGAGAATCAAACGGCATATCATCGTTCATGATGGTTTATGTCAGGGTAGAGCACACAGTAGTTTTCCAGTTTTAACAGTACATGCAGCAGCGTGGGCCAGCCAGACAGAGATAGAGAGCAGATACATAAACACTCAGAAACGGCACTCTGGCATCTTCGGATCATGTTGGTGTTGAACTGTGATGAATGCTTATAAATGATCTTCTGTTGATTCGCATTAACAAACTGATGAAACATTTTAATACACACAATAATGCAGGTTAGCATACACGGTAATACATGATATCGTGAGAAAATGATGCAACACCCTTAGAAATAAAGGTGCTAAAAGGTTCTTTGTTGTGTTACCACAGTGTAACCACTTTCCTTTACCTTTTAATGAAGGGTTCTTTAAAGATTCATGTATAGAAATGACACATAAGAGTGTGAAGAACCTTCAAGGTTCAAGAAGCCCCCACATCAAGGTTCTGCACCAATCTGTCTTAAAGCGAAGAACCATTAGCAACCTATATTTTTAACAGTGAGGGAAAAACAGGATTATCAACAACCATTACAGTGGATTTCAATGCAGGCCATTCCAAATATATCTGTCACTGCCACTTTCATACACTGCCAATACACTGGGCAAACAGCATTCTAATGACCAAATGACTGTCTACCATATAAAACACATGCAATGGAAGCTTTACACTTGCGTATGGAAGCAGCAGCAACATCTATATTGTCACAGCACAACATGACACATACTCACATGCTGCATCTGCAGTTCAGTCCGAGTGCTTTGTGACATAAATCTTATCATTTGGATCTTAATGAAGGTTTAACATGGGAGAAGAGTCTGGCTCATTTTGGTACTATGAGCTTGTTCTGGAATATGGGCATGCACAGAGCTAAATCAGAAAGTCCCCAGTGTGCCAGTTGAGGGTGAATACGCATTCCTGAATGTGTGCAATAACCGGAATGCTTTTGGCATGGCTGGACACTGGGACTAAAACAGTCAGAGGATTGTTCACTTCACACACTAAAACATTTGGCAAAATAGACATAGAATACAATAAAACAACATAATCAAGGCTTAATCCAAAATGGCACATTAACAACTTCCATGATGTTTAAACTAAACCAGCAGACGTAACTGGAAGTGTGGATGAGAAAGCAGGAGAAGAAAATATGGCATGCCCTTGAAAACTGTGCCTACCTAAAAATCTTAGGGCTTGTTTTGTCACTGATACCAATAATATATACTGAATATATTGATGATTTCAGGTATAATATTTTTTGATGACTTAATATGTTCAAAAATAAAAGGCTTGGTCAAATAGTAAAAACTCATATCTGACTCATGGTCTGTGTAATATTTTATATCTTTTTTCCATGTAACTTAGACCTTATTTCTTATATGTAACTCAGCTCTTGTCTTTCTTAGCTTCACCAATTCTCAAGTTCACCAGTACAGCCTGTGCTGTAAGAACAGAGAATTGGTAGCAGAATCTGTAAAACTGGCAGTGAGCACACAATCATCAAAATGCTCAAAAATGTTTCTTCTTATTAGGTCATTAGCTGTGCCTTGTGATATCAACACTTGGCAAATAGCACAGTCAACAAATACATCTATGGAAATTTAATACAGGTCTTTACTGTCCAGACAATATATCGGTTAAGCTCTAGTTTCAAGTAGAGCTTTTCTGTAGAATCTCTAAGCAGTAATAGAAGAATTATTGTTATCCATTAGCTGCTCACCGCTGATTAGACTAATTTGATCATTAGTCTTCCATCCATTCCATCTCTCTTATCTATCATCACATGGTCAGAAGACTCACATCTCTTAAATCAGTAAGAACATTCCCTTTCCCCTAACTTTGTCCATGGAGCAGAATACATGGTAGGGTTTAGGGATAGAGAGATGCTGAAACACTGCTGGGTTGCCTAAGGTTTTTCGATTTAGTATAATAAAAAATATTTTAAAAATGAACAAAAGGAAAAAAAACTCTTTCCTGAATGAAGTCACATTGTCTCTGGCTCTGCTATGCCCCATTATGCTTGGGGCTAATCTGCTTGGCATGAATATCTCTCTTGCTCTTGACATCCAACACTTGTAATCTGCTTGGCACTGCATGCTTAACCCAGTAATCTAAACTCCCACGTTCTTATTCTCACAGCACATGAGCCTTCAGACTAAGGGAGGTCACCATGCGCTCATTCAGGTAAACCATAATGTCCCTATTCGTCCTTAGCACATATCCACTTTTCACATCATACTGTAAACACATTGACTATAATATGTATCATTTGTAATTCTCTTGTTGTGATTTGTAATGCTTTGTTTTTGGTAAACAAACAAACAAACAAACAAAAACTTAAGACAACATGGAACAGGTTAAGCAATAGAAAGGCTCGACAATAAATGCCCTCTTTAAAGTAATGAAACAAAAGTGACTAAACTTTCTCACATACAGTTTGATAAAATGGGCAGTCAGCTATTTTACACTACAGCTGACAATCAAAGAACTATATCCATTGTAACAAAACAGGAGGCTTGTACCAAACTCTATTAAAATACTAGTATTATGAGCTTCTTTCTTCTTTACTAAGGTTCATAAACCCAAATGTTTGCAACACATAACTCCATAATGGGGGTATATAAACAGGCTTGTAGTGGTTCTTGGTGAAACAGCACAACAGCCATTGGAAAAGACACAAAACTGGTGAAAATATCCACCAAAGTGTCTGTATAAGTATATTGTTCAAGTGAGAAAATCTCCAAAAACATACCAGTGCAGCTCCCCCTAGTGGAGTGGAAGAACAGTTGTAATAGGTTCCACATCATGGCACATGCTGTTTGGCAGGAGCTAAAGAGACCCCAGCAATAACACACACACCTACACACACGCCTGTCCTGTCACAGTCCCATTATCCTTGATGTCAGAGTTAAGTATACATGCAGAGTGGGTATACAAGTGTGTTTACGTGTGTGCGTGTGTGTCCCAAGGACTGGTCTCTGCTTTAAAGCACTGCTGGCACTGATGGAGTCTGCCCTCTGTCTAAACATGCACAACTTTATTTTTTCTTTTAAAGGGCCTTAGGGTCCTTTAAGTATGACTGAGGGCATCACTCAGCACAGGCACACGCACACGTGTGCACACACACACACACACACACGCACACGCGCACACACACAAACACACACACACGCACCCACACACACACACACACACACACACACACACACACAAACCAAACAGGCATTTCTGTTAAAAACCATCGTCACTGTCCTCAGGCAGTGGCGTTACTATGGAGATGACATAGCAGAGAGGCTGGGTGGGCCTTTGGTCCCTGGAGGCGGCTGGTTGTGGCTGAACTCCTCTCCATGCTCCAGCAGCCTCTGCTTTTCACCCCTTGTTGCTAAGCTACTTCAAGCATGCTGCTGCACATCCAAAGAGCATCCAGTGAAAGTGACGTTTAGGAGCCCACACGAATGTCAGGCACTAAACTCTTAACAACAGAGTCTGCTGAAGAGTTCGGTGCTGTGGATGTTTCTTTTTCTTGTGGGTTTTTTTTTTTGGTGAGGTTTTTGGTTCTTTACTTGTAATGATGACTTGCAGAACACACAGAACATGACCAGCTCTTGTACTAGGCCATGGCCATTGGTCAAAACCTACCAGATCTTGCACAAAGTAAGGCCTCTTGCTGAGACAGACCAGATCCTGCACTCACTAAGGCCACTAGCCGAGACTGTGTTCTGCAGTTGATTTATCATGGAAGGGTAAAGGTCGTCATGATCCCAAATGTTCTTCATCAGCTTGGAGCGCTAACGTGAACCTAAACAGGTAGAGGGCATCTAACTGTAAGCAATGAGGGAAGGAGGGATAGAGAGAAGAAATGGTCTTGTGCTGGGGTCGTTTGGCAATGGAAACCTGTGGCTAATCATCTAATGATTACTCCACAAGGTCCCAATACTGAGGCGGCCTCAGCTGCTCATGCAAGACTAATGCATAGCCCTTATGCATACTATCAAAGCATGAAACAATGTGAGCACTGTAAAATAATAAAGACAGGCAAGACAAACGGCACGGGCTGATGAATACATTGCAGATAACTAATGAGGGACAGTGGCAGAGAGAGAGAGAGAGAGAGAGAGAGAGACAGAGAGAGAGAGAGAGAAAGAGAGAGAGAGAGGGGGCAGGAGGAGGAAAGGGCAGGGGTAAGGTTGTGATCATAAAATGATCAGATATTAGTTAAAGTGGTGCAGGTGATCAATCGCACTGTCAGCGTGCCTGGGAGGTCGTTGTCTTGACGAGTGCCCTTGTCTCTCAGATGGACTGTGTGCTGTTCCTGCCGGTCATTAGGGTCACTGAAGAGGGTCACCTGACCCAGGAAGGTGTCAACAATCACATTCTTATTGTAGATCTACCATCATCACGGCCCAATCAGGAAAAAAATGTGAGGCAAGGAAGAACACACACACACATACGAGAAAAGAGAGAAATAGACAGAGACAGAATTCAGCACTGCCAGCCATGGGAAAAAAAAACTTAAATGCAGAGGACAAAGAAAGGACTGAAGGATGGGTGTGTAAAAACACATTAATCTGAATGTGGCGATGCATTCATTTTTGAATGCTTGAAATTATTTTAATCAGTTACAAGCTTGGATGATAACATAAGCAATTATAGTCTGCAGAATGGAAACATCATTATCATAAATTCAGGTAGCACATGTGAGTATTACAGAGGCTTATCCAATAGCTTGCATCTTCCCTGATGGTGATACGGCTAAGCTTCTAATATTACTTAACACCCTAATAATGACTTAATGCTACATTCTGCACAAACAGTGTGTAACACTGTCAACATCATGCAGCTTTCTGTGCTTGTTTGGTTGAAAAGGCAACACTGGTGAACTGACACCTTGGTACATTTGTTCTGGATAAGAAGAGTACCTGAGAGTAGATGTGTGATACACTGGAGTGTCTTTGCATGTACAACAGCATCAACAGATCTTTGCAAAATCTACATTATAATAAGATCTACATATATATATATATAATCTTACCAAGTGGCACTAAATGTGTTTGTTAGTAGTTTATTTGTTGATGTTCTGCTTGTATAGCACATAATTATGTGCAATCTTTTCGATTATATGCATGTTTTAATTTTGAATGTAAAATGGGAACGGTTAATTAAGGGCAAAGCAATAAAAATAAGTAATCATATAGCACATGATGTACATTTGTTTACTCAGGTACATTTGTATAACAAAATGATTTGTAATAATTTGTAATTGTACCAAAATAATCAAATTGCATCATATTAAAATGTGAGATTTCAAGACTTAATGATGTACGGAAGAAGCTTTACTTACCTCGATGTGAATGCCTTCCTTTGGCTTTTTGCGATAGAACACCCCCTTGACGTCAAAGTTGGGGCAGCGTGTGTCCTTGTGCACAGGAGAGCGAACTTTCTCCCCCTCACAGGTAATGATCACATACGGATCTGAGGCTGGAAAAAAAGACACTTTGCTGTCATCCCCTCATACATATACTCTTACACATACCATTCTGAGTTCCCTACTGCATCTCATACCTTAATAAGCAGCTACAGAGATTTGGGTAAGACTGCATGGAAAAGAGGATACAGACAAAATAGTTTCTATTTATGGCCAACATTCGAATTGAGCGCTACAGCTAGGAACATGAGGGATGGGAACATAGGCTGTGTGGAAATCCACTTAAAGTAAAGGACAAATGCAAGGGCACCATTTTGCCTCCTTACATTCAAGGCAATTTATAGAGAAGGCTTATAATATAATAGTATAAAAAAGGTACAGTGCAGAGAGAATGCAAATTTGTCTTAACTCTGAAATATGGATGGAACATCTATTAGAAACCACAGTTTATGTAAGAAACTGCAGTAAGGCAGAATAAATCAGCCACTCTGTTTAGGAACAGCCACACTGGGGCTCTCAGACTTATCTGAGACTGATTTATAGCAATGACGCACCAGGTCTCCATGTCTCTGTGTTTCTCTAGGGGGAAGGGAATTTATGTTCACTGCCTCTAAGATTCAGCACCTCTGTTGTTGATGTCACACCACTTCTCATGAGGAAGCAGGCAGTGCAGCTCTGTGCGTAATCAAAAAATTCCCTGTATGTTTAAGCTGATGAGAGCTATTAAAATGGCCTTAGCTGCCGGCATTATATAGCTACAGGCTAGGAAGCCACCTATTCATAGAGAAATCCCCACACAGAAAAGGCTCAGGGGAGAAACACAGAAAGATCTGAGGTAATACATTTTATTTATTATTTTATGAATGTGACCTAAAGTCCTAAAAGTACATGAAGAAAACCTAGTTAAACAAATAAAATAAAAATGGTTATATATGGTCATGTATTAACTGAAAAAATGATCCAAAAACAAAACGACGTGTAATTGAACCTTAGGATTATCACATAATTTGAAGGTGCAATCAGAGTCTGGTGTTTTCAGTCAATGGGATGACAATCAGGTGTGAGTGGGAGACCCTGTTTTATTGAAAGAAAAGAGATCCAGCAACGCTTGATCAGACATAAAACACATTTGTGGATGTGTGTCAGGCTTAAACAAAGGTGGTGTCTGAGGACTTCAGAAAAAGAGTTGTTGGTGCCCATAAAGCTGGAAAATGTTACATCATCTCTGAAGAGTCTAAACTCCACCAATCAACAGTCAGACAGACTGTGTACAAATGGAGGAAATTCAAGACCACTCTTATCCAGAATTGGTCGACCATCAATGATAACTCCAACATGCAAGGCATGTAATAGTCTGAGAGGTTTAATAGGAGCCCAGTGTAACTTGGGCCTGAAGGCCTGTCTCACATTGGCGAATATTAATGTTGATGAGACTACCATCACTGAACAGCAATGGTGTATATGGCAGGGTTAGGGTTAGGGTTAGGGTTAGAACTATACCAGAGAAATCTAAAGGAAAATGTCAAGACATCTGTCCATAAACTGAATCTGAAGGGACAGTGAGTTATACAGAAAGACAATGATCTTAAACACACAAGCTGTTCTACCAAAGAATGGTTAAAGAAGAAGAAAAGTGAATGTTCTGGAATTGCCAAGTCAAAGTCATGACCTTAATCCAATTGAAATGTTGTGGGTAGACCTAAAGCGAGTGGTTTATGTGAGAAAACCCTCTAACATACAAGAGTTGGGGCTGTTCTGGTTGGAGGAATGGGCTAAAACTCCTCTGAGTCGATGTGCAGGAAAACTGTTACCACAAATGTTTAGTTTCAGGTATTGTGCACAAAAGGGACACAACACATCCTAAAAGCAAAGGTTCACTTACTTTTGTCACTTACAGTTTCGTTATTGGACTTTTTAATAAACACATGACCAAATATAATAATTTTTGTTCCATTTGTTTAACTAGGTTTTCTTCATCTAGTGTCAGTGTAAAAACCACATGTTTTAGGTCACCTTCATTCAGAAATTTAGAACATTTTTACAAGGTCCCACATATTTCTCAGATTTGTTAAGTGGTGAAAATACCATTGATAAAGAAATGCCCTGTTTTACATTTAATTAAATTATTTCTGGATATTTTGTATCTTAAACAGTTCTCTCATACTAGTTGGAATCTCTATCAGACCGTCATTATTAGTGCAGTTAAACAGTCTGTATATAGAGACAGTTACAGGTTGCATGCTGTCTGCAAAGGTTTACCTCCATTAGAGTCTTGGCCCTGCAGGCCCTCTGCACTCAGAACATGCACCTGGGTGACCAGCTGAGGATATCCACACATGCCTGTCCAGCACGTCTGAGGAGGCTCATCCAGGGTCAACTCTCTAACATGACACAATGGGGACAGAGAGATATCAGAACATATTGAAGACTATTGACTCCACACACCTAATGAAGTGGAAAGAGTTGGGTCTTCAGGGAAGATATTTGAAGGAGGGGGCAGGGACAGAGAGAGGGAGGGAGAGAGAGAGAGAGAGAGAGAGAGAGAGAGAGAGAGAGAGAATGAATTATTAAGGAAGCTAACACTCTGGTTTACTTGCAGTCTGAAGGCACATCCGTGAAAACTCGAAGCAGGAATTCTCCTTGCTGGCCAGGGTCAAAGGTTGTGGGGATAATGACATAACGGCCCTCTTTCAGCTCTTTCCTCAGGAAGACGCAGCGTGAGTTGATGTAGATTGATCCTGCGACCTTCTGTTGGGCCGAGTGCATGCGGTACTTTCTATTCAACTCCACCTGGTGGGAGAGAGGGCATAAACAGAACTGTCATAAAAATCATATCAATCATATATATATTTTTAAGGCCTAAGGCAGCTTTCTACAGATGGTACTGCCTGCCAACTTCTACTTTCATGATATTCAATATATGATTGTCATTATACACAAACCTCATTTCCAGAGTGGGGATATGTTCCAAAATACAATAAAAACAAAAATCTGTGATATGTTAACTCACTTGAAACTTTATTTAACTGACAAACGCACAAAGAAAAGATTTTCAGTAGCTTTACTGACCAACTTATTTGTACTTTTTATATACAGGAAGTGAGAATTTGATGGCTACAACACACTAAAGAAAAGTTGGGACAGAGACTTTATCATTGTGTCATCCCCTTTCTTTTTAATATCACTTTTTGCTCATTTTAGAACTGAGGACACTAATTGTAGCAGTTTTTTAATTAGGAATAAAAAGATTTCAGCTGCTCAACAGTCTGTGGTCTCCATTGTTTGATTCTCTTCTTCATGATGCGCTATACATTTTCAACAAACACAATCTGTGTCTATTAAGCCACTCTGTTGTAGCCCATGCAGACTTTGGTCTGCCACTGTCCTGCTAAAATAAGCATGCAAATCCTGGGAAGAGATCTCGCCATGATGACAACATATGTCTCTCTAAAACCCTAACATACACCCCAGAGTCAATGGTAGCTTCACATACATGCAACTCATTGCTGTGGGCATGGACACATCCCCATACCCTAATAGATGCTCATAATCTGGATGGTCGTTGTCATCTTAGAAAGAACTTGACGTCTGTTTCTTTAAATACAAGCTGAAATATGGACTAATCTGATCACAACACACAGTTCTAGTCTTTTGTTCCATCTGAGATGAACTTGTGCCCAGATGAACCCTCCCGTTTGTTTGCAGAGAGCTGATGTATAGCTTCATTTTTGCATAATACAATTTCAAGTTGCTTTTCTTGATGCAGCGATGGACTGTGTTAAGTGACATTGGCTTTTTAAAGTACTCCTGAGCCCATGTGGTTATATTTGTCACAGTAGCATAAGTTTCATAGGCAAGTGTCTTGAAGATCACGTGCATTCAATAGTGGTTTCTGACCTTGCCCTTTATGCACTGAGATTCCTCTGAATTCTCAGAAACTTTTCACAATATTTTGTACTGAAGATGCTGAAAGACCTACATTCTCTGCAGTCCTTCATGAAGTAATTCTCCTGTTGAACTGACCAACAATTCTTTCATAAATTTTGGAACAAAGGTTTAGGCCATGATGCATCCTTGCTTACAAAGACTGAGCCTTTGATTGATGCTACTTTTATACCCAATCATGATGCTTAACCTGCTATTAATAATCCTGCCTAACGTGTAGTCTCTTGTACTGGTGTTACTTAAAAATTTTGGGCACTTTTCAGTCTTGTTTTAACTTTGTCCCAAATGTTGTTAAGGGTGTTACAGCCATCAAATTTTAAATTTGTGTATATATGTTATATATATTTATATAATATACTATATATATGAGTTAGCAACATAGATGTGTGTTTTTATTGCATTTTGGAAAATATATATCATACAAACCCCATTTTAAGAAATGTTGGATATGATGATATTTTGTCTTAAAGTGATGAAATACATTACACTTGATATGATGTATAATGTACCATGTTTCTGTGTTCATATGTTCAAGTTTTACTAACAGTTTATTAGGTACACTTACGTTGTAGCTACTAGATAGGTTCCCATCTGTAGCCCTCTACGATATTGGTCATCGTGCAACCAGACAGACCAATGAACCACTGCTGAGCAGATATTATCTGGGTGGTGAACCACTCTCAAAAACAGCCAAACAATGAGTAAGTGTACCTAATAAACCGGCAACTCTGTGTGTACTTCAGTACCCGATGGATGTCGAATCCAATAGCCAGGTTCTCTCCTTTGCCTTCTTTGGGAGTGGCTCTTTTCTCTTTTTGCTGCAGGCAGATCAAGACCTCATCCTCCACCTTCCTCACATCAAACACATACTACAGAGAAAAAACACACGTTTAACAAACGTCTCAATCCCTTAATTAAAGATAATTAAAGCAAACAAATGTGCCACTAACCTGAGGATTCTGCAGAAAAGTGGCTTTGTGATTGATGCAGCCTCCGGAGCGGTTGCGCAGCGGGTCGTCCCGGTACACCCAGGAGCCCCTCATCACCTCCTCCTCCCACGTCTTATGGATGCTCAGGTAAGATGTGTTGATCAGCCGACACAGGATCAGGTCAGTGAAGTAGTGACAAAAATCCTCAAAGTTCATCCTGAGGGCATAATCAAAAGAGAATGCTCAGCACAGAATGGAGTCGTTGGACTGATAAATTACATAAGCGGTTTGTCAAACCTTTACCCGAACGAAGTCAATGGCCTAGCAGATAATGGAACGGTTAACCTTACTAATGAACACTGTGCAAACTCCATGCCTAAATCATCACACATTTGCTGCAAAGCAAACTGACTTACTTATATAGTCCCTAACCATGTATGATGTACTGTTGTGTGTATAAATGGATAAATGTAGATTGCATTGCTAATAGAAGTTGCCATCTTGAAGTGTAAACTTTACTTGCACACACCACTCTGGTGCGTGAGGATTTAGCCATTCAATTTGCATGACGCTAATGAAGCAGCTCTAGTAACTGCACATCAGGGCAAACTGTGCAGCTGAATGCATTAGCGGGCTAAACAGTCCAATTTAGGGCAGCCTTCATTTAAAGACATAATAACTGCTGCTTTAAGTTGAACCTAATTTTTTCCTGGCCACCCATAAAATCAGCTTCACTGTAACCTCCAGAGTGCAGTTTGAAACAAGTTAGAGGTACGTACTAAATGCATTATAGAAACATTCTTGAATCTAAGACAGCAGCAGGTTTAACACACATAACACAGCTCTCACCAGAACTCTCCGTCATCCTGAACAGTGACGCCCAGTTTCTCTCGCTCACTCTTGCTCACCTTCTTCCACTCCTCTGAACTGCAACACACACCAGAGTCATCAATTACGTAGTGCTTTTCAGACTCGAAACACGCCAAGGCTGAAACACACGCATGTCCCCGTTCGCAGCTTCTGCATCTTAGAGATTTCTGGAGCACCACAATTGTCTCTATGGTACTTCTCATCATACCCTTAATTAATATTTCATTGGGCAGAAATATGAAGAAAGATAGCCTTTGCCTCAATAAGATCTGTCTGGCTGGTGGGTAAATAATTTAGGGGGCCAATATAACACATAGCTGTGCTGTTGCCAAGCTTAAACAGATGTTTAACACAGTAAAAAAAGGAACAAGATTTCCTGCCTTCAATTGTAATGGCAATTCAATTTCACACAATGTTGTAGTGAAGGAAATTTAGGATGATTGTCATAAAAAAAGAAGGCAGTAATTTAAAAGGGCCGATACGGATGTGAAAACAGCCCTGAACTCTCTCTCTTTCCACCCCACCAGCTACCAATTTTATACCCACCTGCCTGGCTTGATATCTCAATTTCACGCCGGGGAGTGATAAGAATAGACACTTCAGCTGTGTTATTTAGACTGAAAGTGTCTCGTGGGAGTGGAGAGAGATGTCTCTTAAATCTCTGTGGATGTTCGCTATTACACTGCTATAAAAGACAAAGTAACAATATCTCTGTGTTCGTGAGACGAATAAAGATGGAACTAATGACACAAATGTGATGAACTGTCACAGACGCTTGATTTAAACATAGTGGGGAATCTACAGAAAAGATGCACTCCACACATTTTACACCATTAGTGGGTTTTCCACTTTAAAAAGCTCATTATTAATAAACTGCCCCCTTATTAAATCATGCCTTGCCTTAAGTTCCACTACACTCTTAAAACACGGGTGCCAAAAGGGGTTCTCCAAGTTCCTGAAAGCATTTTTTTTTTTTAAGTCCTCGGGGACTGCAAACAGTCCAGATTTATGCTCTACTTATACAGTACTGTGCAAAAGCCTTAGGCAGAGTTTCATTCTGCAGCAAAAACACAAGTGAACATTAGAATCAATGCAAACAAGCAGGAAAGCAGTGAAAAGAATGAGGATCTGCATGTAAACAGTAGTTGATGGTGTGTGAGCTGTTAGAAGACACAGGTTCAGCTCCAGATTTCTCCTCCATGTCTCCAGTCACTGTATGGATGTGTGTAAAGCTCCATCAGCACCTGATGTAATCTAATGAAGGACTGATTGAGCCCAAATCAGTGATTTGATAGAAACGACAGTAATACTGGGTGTGCACCAAGAGAACTCTGGGAATGGTCAATCCAACAAACTGATACATAAAATCACTGTTTACTGTTTTACTGTTATTTGTGTTTATTCTAATATTAGTATGTTTAAGAAAACAGAAACACTCACTACCCAGATGAACAGCTTGTAATGATCATTTTCTCAGGTGCCTAAGACTTATACACAGTATTGTATGTCTTGGGAGGTGGTGATATAGCAAAAAAGGAGTCAGTGAAGACTGGACTGAGAACCACTGCTATAAAGAATCTTACTATGATTTCTGGTAGAATGCTTTTGGTAAATGACTGTGACAAACCTCACATCCAAGCCAAGAACCATTTAAAAACCTTTATTTTTAAGAGTGTAGCAGTCTAGCTAGTAGAGACCGCTCACCTGTCACTCCAGGGCCCACTCCACTCCTTTTCACCCCAAGGGTTCCTCATGCGGATCATGTGCAACTTCTCAGACTTGAAGAAAGCCAGCAGGCCGTGGCCCAATCGAACCTTCCGCACGTCTGTCACTGCGTAGGCATGGCCTTTTACCAGACCACAGTCCAGCCGGGCCTCCATGTCCTCCACTGTGGTTGCCTGGGCAAAAGATGTAAAAAAGTTACAAACAGTGATTAACTGAGAAAGGGTTATGTCAAAATAGGCAGAAAAAAAGGCAGATGTCATAATTGCATGAGACTATGAGATTATGTCACTACTAAACTGCTATAAGATACAACGTAGGAACATCTCTGTCTAGGATAAGAATAAATATGGAACTAATGACACAGCACAAATGGAAAGGCCTAGTTCGGTCTTAGTCCAGACTAATTTAAAGCATTAGTGGAGAAGAGAAGCAATGTGAGAGAACAGCATTGTTTCAGTTGACATGTAAACAGCAATGGAAACAGCTATGCTATTAACGGGAACAATGCTGCGAGACGTTAATGTTGAAAACAGGTGACTGGTGTAAATCTCACAACGGTGAGCTACACACTCCAGTGAGCACGCTGCTCAGTTTATCTCAGGAGAAAATGAAGCACTCACTATAAGATGTGCTTTCTAAACTCTCTGTGACACCCGTCATTTGTCAACATAAATGGTCTCAGATTGGCTTTGTGTGTTCAGAGCAAAGGGAGGAGTAAGATAAAAAAAAAGCAATTAGGCCGAGTCTGGAAGAGGCATGGCTGAGGATGTTAAAGAGGCTCTCTTATTCTAATATAGCATTCTTCAAACGAAATGCAAACTGTGTCTCCTAGACAAAAAAGCAATAAGCCAACCCCAGCCACAAAGCTGTGATAAGACTTGATTAGGCCAGCTCTGCTCTGTACACTAGATTGGTTTAATTGCGATCACTTGTTCTGGTGTTTTGGGATTTTATCTGTGGTTAGATGTGCATTTTTTTTTCTCAAACATGCTGATATAAAATTGGGTTCTCTGAGACCACAAAGACTTAGAAGAATTCATATTCAGATACTCTTATGGGCAGTAGTGGCCTAGTGGTTAGGACATTGCCCCTGGGACCTGAAGGTCACAGGTTCAAGTCCCAGCCCAGGTACCACTGAGGTTCCCTTGAGCAAGGCCCCATCCCACTACACTGCTCACCGGGCACTGTTAATACCTGCCCACTGCTCCACGTGAGCACATGCAGAGGTCACATTTCCTTGTGGGGTATTTTGTGTGACGCCCATCACATTGTGTGGTCAAAACTGACCGTTGAATAATTCTTAATAAGATTATTTGAAATAACATAGAAGTTCAGTGTCAGCCAGAGAACTAAATATACAACCAAGCAAATGTATCACCACGAATTGCCTAATGTATATTTATGATTCTCAGAACTCTCGGAGTGATATCAGCAAAGCTGTGATATCAGTATTTTATTGTAAATTAAAATGTGACATATGACACATATACACATTACCTAGTGCGGTCAGAACCAACTCTTGTATAATTCTTAATAGATTCTTTGAATTGAAGTAGAAGCTCAGTGTCCCCCACCCTGATTGAGCAGCTGATGAGGCCGTCTCTGTTGTGGACCTTCAGCACTCTCTCGAACAGTTGGTTTCTAGCCACCTCATCCTGAGCAAACTGACCCTCCAGCAGGTCCATGGGCTCCGACACCCCTCCAGTGAAGTCCACTAAAGCATCAGCCGTGTTACCACCATCCAGGGCTTCATAGCAGCCATATACTCTGTGGAGGTGAAGAGAATAAAGCGCTCCACTATTATCACACTTCCCCATCTTTCTTATTAGCTAGTGTTCTTAATTCCCAAGTCGATGGGCAGTGTCACAGCCATCAATGTGCTCACTTAAATGAATAAACAACTAAAATCTTGTTTTCTTCCTGTTGTTTCATCATAATGCTTGCATGGATGTGTTTGGCCCCTAGGCCTTACTTGGTGTACAAAGAGATATGAATAACAATTTTTTTTAACTGCAGTACTTACTTGGCATAAGCCTTCTCCACTAGGGCACTCCAGAACTCATTGCTGTCATTTGAGTGGCAATACATAAGCTGGTTGTCCACTGTGGGCAAGCGGTCATCTATCACCACATCCACCCATTCTCCAAAACGCCAGAAGCGAAAGTGGAAGATTCCGGTATAAGAGTCAGGTTTCTCTGAATCCCATTCCTGCTCCCTCCAGTCTGGGATAACCTGGAATGAAGGGTTAAGCAATGATCAATGGTGGTTTAACCTTGGTTAAGAGGTGTTGTTAAAAACAGAGTGCTTAAACCTCTTTATGTGTCAAAAAAACACTGTAATGCATGGTTTTGACTGAATGGCCTAATGCTTTAGCAAAACAACAATATGGACAGTGGTAGCCTTGTGGTTAAGGACCTGCCTGAGTGATCTGATCAAGTTCTGGGCCAGGTACCACTGAGCTGTCCTACACTACTCCTGGGCGCTATTCATCAATTTTAAGCAAATAAAATAATAATATATAATACATAATAGTAAGCAAAGTACATCTATGGTTGTTAAGCAACATAATCAAGTTGAAGATTATTCCATGAACAGTACAATGGTTTTAAATAACTTAAAGCACTGATGCAAAATTCAGCTGATGTGTGCAGTCAAATGTGTGTGGAATCTCTTTTATAACACATAGCTAATAATTATGCCTAATACAAGCCCAGAGAGCTCACATCCTAACTAAACAACCATGCGAATGCATCACCATGAATTGGCTAATGTGTATTCATGATTCTCAGAACTCAAATAATTGTCTCGGATGCCTTCCAAAAATGGAACCGGGGTGATTTTGGGCTCGACATCAGCATTCGCCACTTAATCATGGCCTGCCATGTGATTTGGCTTGAAGAGTTCCACACAGGCATGTGGGCTGGAGAGCAACTTCCTGCAGGGAGGAGCTGTGCCTATCAAGGTTTCTAGTTTAACACTGCTGATGAGCACTTTAGCATGTTTAGCATGAGCAGCTTGGAGGATCTGGGCCAGCAACACAGAAACCTCTGTCGCAACAGGAGGGGCATCAATATTGGAATGATAACTCCTGCTGGAGAGGCATAGGAATGATTTAGGACCCATGGAGGTGAACCGAGTCTTTTTCATTCCGATGGAGCTCCTATGAGACAGCACAGAGATTGGATTTCAAGCACAGTTCTGGGGAGATTGTTCTGAGAACAGCAGGTCTATTACCTCTGCTCAAATACATGCTCCCATGGTGACTTTAGGTGACATTTTTGCTCTCACAGCACACACAGCTCTACCATGGCAGAACTTCTGCTGTCACAACGGCGATACTTTTGCTCATACACAGGCAGTGGTAGCCTAGTGGTTAGGACCTTGCTCTTGTGAACAGAAGGTTGCAGGTTCAAGTCCCGGCCCAGGTACCACTGAGGTATGTTTGAGCAAAGGAATATCCCACTACACTGCTTCCCGGGTGCTGTTGATAACTGCACACTGCTTCATGTGTGCACATGTGATGGGTTAAATGCAGAGGTCACATTTTATTGTGTTGCACTTTGTGTGACTGAGTGTGTTCACAATGACAAATAAGTAAACGTATATCAATGCTGTCGGTATCGATGCTATCCAAGCAACAGGTACATCCAAAACTGTCACACAGCAAAGGAAACTGTTCCACATTTTCAGAGGGACTCTTTTTCCCTTACAACTTTAAACATCACAGCATTGTGGTTGCATTGAAGACGTCATATTGATGGGAACCCCACTGTGGCACAATTTGCTTCAGAGTGTATGAGCAGCTTGTTGTGCTGAAGACACAAGGCTAGCAGTTGGAGAAGACAGACGGTACTGGATAGTAGAAGGGAATATAACATTTTTTTGAAGGGAACTGAAGTTGCACTTCAGTCAGTGGAGGTGAGAGAGATTGTTTTCTGTGATGCATTTTTGTAACATTTCAAATCCAATTGCGCAACAACACTTAATAGCATATCCATGGACTCAGTGGTGAGGTTTATGTAATAAAGCATAAATTAATTCTATATCCATATAAAAATCTATTAATTAAACAAAAATGTTCCCCTCCTCAGAAAAGAAGTTGGACCCCCCAACTCCTAACCACAACCTGAGTTGACTTGCCGTGACACAGAGCTGGCAGAGGTGGACCGCCTATGTATGCAGTGTCTGCAGTACCTTGGCCAGCAGATGCAGGAGAGAGAGCACCTCCAACAGCCCATGAAGGCTGCCAATTAGCTGTATTTCTCCCAGCTGGCCTCAGGATTCATCTATGGTAATGGTGACAGGGAACCTCCCAGCTCTGGACCCCAGACCTCACGTACTTGATGAAGTGCCAACTTCTGGATGGTCTTCTTAAACCCATGTAGTGACATGGGGCTGATGCTCAGAAGTTTAGAGAGAGGACAGCTGGGCTGGTTAAAGTGAATAAACTGATGTTTTTCTCAGTTGAATTTGGTGAGGACTTTTAAGTAGCAATGCCACCAAGAGCTTGAGGTCTTTGAGTTAGATGGATCACAGGAGACCAAAACCTTTCAGTGGAGGTTTTGAAGGTGGCCTCTGTAAACACATTGCCTTTAGCTGTTTGTTCGGAATAGGCTCTGCTCTGGCCAGACTCTCAGGGTAATGCAATAATACATTATAAAGACATTCCAGCCTTTAACAGGTTATTTGTCATGTTACATACTATTTTGTAGAGCAGCTCTGCATTCTTCAGCCTTATCACTTACAGAAGACACAATTTTGTGTCCTTTTCATGTTTTCATTTGTATATGCTCTCTCACTACAGTCTTTATGAATGCCCTCCTTTTCAGTCTCCCTCAGACTACTGCAGGGTCACTGCTAGATGTGAGTAGACACATGCAGCAATTATTAATTTGTTCATTTTGGCAAGGTTGTACCTTTAAGACAGAAGGTATACCTGTACCACAACAGGGGTGCGCAACTCCAGTCCTGAAGAGCCGGCGTCTTCAGTAGTTCTTCTACTAAGACACATCCACTAAGCATGAAAATTAACATATAAGTTGAATTTGTGATGTGTTTAAGTAGGGAAATCACTTAACTGCTGATCCTCCAAATTGGAGTTGTGCACCTCTGTACTGTAGACACTAGTCATATTTTCTGCATTAATATTTCTTATGCTGGAAATTCTGGACATTTTTAGAAAAAAACTGCCACACTGCAGCAAGACAAAAGTTATGATTATCTTTAAGCTGTTCTTACATATTTTTTGTGTAAAACATACCTACATTACACACATATATTACATACTTTCTGCAGTATTAAATAGTATTCTCCAGTGGTTCTCCAACTGGTCCTGAGGGACCCCCCAGACTATCCATTGTTCCCATCTGTGTTGGTGCTAAAATATGCGCCGCCTGGGGAGTCCCTGAAAACCACTTTGAGAATCTCTATATATTTCCATTTATGCAGTGTAATTATATAAATAAAGGCAAATAAAGACTTCTGTTACATCCGCATCCTTAATTGTGCTAAAATGCAGGCAGCATATTATTTGGATATCTTAAAATGTTGTTTGCAAGATCATTTTACCTTTAGTTTATCCCTTAGGCAATTGACATCTGTGCACTGGTTACTTGCTCAGGCTGCTGTGATTGTTTATATATTTGTGTGCCTGTGTTTGTGCGTAACACAGAGCAAGAGATATGAGGTCATGGACAGTGGCACATTGTTCCCCATTCATCAATGCCTGACCTTGTCAGGAAAACAAACTGCAGGAGGAGAAGAGCAGCAGCAGCTGTACGGGGAAGCCCTGAGAGACAGTCTGGTTGGGTCAGCATGGGTTTATAAAGGAGAGGAAATGCAACACTGGCAGGGGAAAGTTTCTCACTCCTTGGGGAAGGATAAAGAGTCAGGTGGCTCCTACAGACCTCTATGACTGATTATCAGCTTAGAGGAAAAAACACTTGGAGTCTGCTACTGACTGTTCACAATATCCTAATGGGCCTAGAACTCTCAGTACATGGAAGTGTTTTTTAAAGGTGAGGCCAAGCATTAGAACCACAATGTAAAAGATACCATGTTAAGATGAAAAGGCAGGCTTCATTCTTTTGATTTGTAATAGTCTAGTATATTCACTGTAGCTTATTGCTATTATGATGCCACTGTATATTTATTCTGCTCAAAGCATCCTACAATAGTTGTCATTGCTTGCAGAGAGCTGCCAGATGGGTCCAATTCAAGCCAGTCATAAAGAAGAAGAGGTCAAGTTTATGTTAAAACAGCAGAATAAGCAGGATAACAAATTTAAGGACAGCTGTGAGGTTTGTACTTGTGTGGCATGCTGTAAAAATCATAAGAATGGGGCAGATGTTCACTTATTGACTGAAATGTGCATTGAACTTACAGATTTTGTTTTGATTTTGATTCTGTAACATGATTCATTATTTGTTAAAATGATTTGATACCAAGTCAAGATGAAGTGATGAATAGCAGATTAAAACTTTGACCAAAAAGAAGAAGAAAAGTCAGCTTATCATTCAGATTATTTAGCATATTGAGTTTTTCCTTTCCTCTGTTGCTTTCAGCTTGCTCATTGGGGGCTTGGACCCAGATTCTGTAAATCTGCTTTGTGACGTCAGTTGTAAAAAGTGCTATAGAAATAAACTTGACTTGACATTACTATTTCATATGAGGAAGAGTGGCCTTTTCGTTTGTGTGTGTACCTTTGTAAACTGGTCCCAATAAAAGAAAATGTATGCCTGAATCAAGCGGATGAGGTTGTTGTGATATTTGGAGGTTGTCTCTAGGCGTAATGTCTACATTTCTGAATATATTTGACTTGAAACATCTTCAGATTATTACACAAGCCCTTAAAGTAAATAAAGAAAACCCAGTAAAACAAATGAGACAAAATTAATCATACTTGAGTATTAATTTACTGAGGAAAAAGAACCAATATTACATATATGTGTGTGGGAAAAGGAGGCATTTGTTTTATGACATATGTTGCAGAGATATTTCTAAAGGGTTCACAAACTTTCAAGCACCACTGTGTATGGGACAGTGTCTACAGGTGTTGAAAATGTCCACCACTGCCTAATAAAACACAACACTAATGGAATGCAGGGTATTTCTTCAATTTGATTTTCTGTTCGGCCTTTCGGAGGTGGCTGAGCTTAAAATGTCATTACACTCTAATCGAGATATCCTCAAAAATCCAAAAGTAATATGTTTGTACGAGTTTTAAAGGTCCATATTACATAAAAAGAAATGTGTCTAATTTTAATGCAATATAATAGTATTGAAGCATTATGAAACACTGATAAAGTTTAAAAATATACAATTTACTCACCAATCAGTACAGTTCACATATGAAAACTAAGCTGCAAAAACAGCCTTTCTTGAACCAGTTTTCTTTGTGAAATCATATAAACAATACAGTTACATATGGTATCAGCTCAGCCTACAGTAGTTTAGCCCTGTGAATTCAGACTGAAGTTATAAGAAGGACTTCAACTTACTGAAATGAGGCACCGCCAATAAGACTTTTTAACTGCAATAATGCAGTTAGAAAAGTAACTAAACAGTGTCATTTTAAGGGGTAAACTGAGGCTGAAAAATTGTCATGTTATGTTTTTACACCACACAATCATCCATTTCAGGCAAACAAATTAAAGACAAATTGACCAGGGCTGCAGACAAAAGTAGGGAAACCTGTGGTCACACACACAGGAATTGGTACACACACAAAATTAAAACACAGGAAGAGACACAAACTTACTTTCTGCCAGAGAGATTCACGCGAGGCCAGGCTGGAGCACGCTGCCACAAACCAACAGTTTCCCAGCTGCCCTTGGTGCAGGTCATGGGCACTGATCCCATCTACAAACAAGTGAGGGTCATCACAAAGCTCCTGATAGAGAGAAGCAGAAACCAGTGTAGAGATGAGTAAGAAAATCAGAGCATAGAAATGACTGAGAATAAGGAATAAAATCGCATGAATGAGGACAGGAGAGCGGTAAAAACTAGACCAAGATTATCATGGATCAAAAAGATGAAATGGCTGCCTCAGAAAGGACCATAAACCCCTTCTCCCATGGAAGAGGGAGGAAAAATGAAAAATAGATGGTGGCTAGAGGCCTTAATCCACACTCAAATTCATTAGACATGTACAGGCTAAAGCTTGGCTGAATTTGTACTCGTCCTCTCATTTCCCTCCATCATCTCCTGTAGATGAGTGCTAGTTACATAACTATTTTATATACTAATTTTTCACAAAATTCTGAAATGTCCAGATCCATCTGCTAGCGAGTACTCCACCAATAACACCAAACCATGTTACTGGTAGTATGTTCCTGCTGGAGGAGAATGCTAATGGACAGTTCTGACAGAGCAAACCTATTTGTGCTCTCTTGCACTACATATGGCTATGGCATCACTAGGGCTCTAATTTACAATCTAATGATAATTGGGCCAATGACTCAGGAGGCCTCCCCTAACAAGTTCTGACTTATACCTGAGTGCCAACAGCTATCAAGAAAGAAATGAAGCCAAATGTCTAAAGCTGAAAAAAGCTTGTAATAATGTAAAGGGTATTACAGTGGTAAAATCACCTATGGACTGTAAACAAGCATTGGTTTTAGTCTGGATCAGCAAGATCTTTACTCCAATATCATAAATGGGTAATTTCTTAAGGAACCTCAAGGCAACTATAAAATATAATACACAGATTAAAAATGATGCTGCTCTAACTATAGCTTTGAATGCACAAAACTGCAAAAAAAAATTTACAAACCCATTTTCAGAAAGTTTGGGATATTTTCCTAAATGCAATACAAATCTAGTATATGGTAATTCACATGAACCTTTATTTAACTGACTAAAGTACAAAGAAAAGATTTAATAGCTTTCCTGACCAACTTTATTATATTTAGTAAATATTCACCAAGTTAGAAAGTGTTGAGACAAAAGTGTGTTTACCATTGTTTTACATCACCTTTCCTTTTAGTTACACTTTTTAATCATTTTGGAACTAAGGAGACAAATTGTGGTAGATTTGCAATTAAAAATATTATCTATTCTTGTTTGATATGAGACTTCAGCTGCTCAATAGTCTGTGGTTACTATTGTCTGATTCACCTCTTTACGATGTGCCACACATTTAAGAAAGGAAACATATTTGGACTGGCAGCAGGCCACTCAAACACAGACACTCTGTATCTATTAAGCCACACTGTTGTAGCCCATGCAGAATGTGGTCTGGCATTGTCCTGGTGAAATATGCATGGATGTCCTGGGAAGAGGTGTCACCTTGATGGCAAAATATATCCCTCTAAAAGTCCATGGAACCTTTATACCATCACAGATCGTGGCTTTTACACTTTTTGCTGATAACACTCTGAATGGTCGTTTTTCATATTTGTCATAGAGAACTTGACACCCATTTTTTTCCAGAAACAAGCTGAAATGTGGACTCGTCTGACCACAGCAGTCTTTCTGAGATGAGCTCAGACAGAGAGAATTCACCAGTGTTTCTGCATAGAGTTGATGCATGGCTTCCTCCTTGTGTAATACAGTTTAGCCAGGCGGCTATATTTGTTACAGTAGCATGACAGTTTTTTAGGCAGCGCCTCCTAAGGGCTCGAAGGTCACACACATTTTATAGTGGTTACAGACCTTGTCCTTTTCGCACAGAGATGTCTCAGAATCTTTTCACAATATTATGTACTGTAGATGTTGGAAGACCTAAAATCTCTTCAATCTTGTCTTGAGGAAGACTAAGCCTTTGATGGATGATACTATTAAATCCAATCATGAAACCTAACCTTAAACTGGTCCGTGAAACTACTGAAAATCCTTTATTGTACTTGTCAGTTAAATTAATGTTCAAGTGAATGAACATATCACAGATTTTTGTTTATATTGCATTTTGGAAAACATCCCAACTTTTTTTTTGGAAATTGGGTTGTAATATTTCACTTGTAGTCAATTAACAATCTCAAGTACACACAAAAACTTGTATGTTTTAATTGAGAACCTTTCCTTTTTTGCTTTTCGAACAAGGCACAATACATTCAGCCAATCAGATCATTTATCTAACATATTATCAGCCTTACAGACACAGTAACAAACATCCTGTTTAGGGGATAAAAAAGAAAATAGGAAACTTTTCACATGAAAATGAATTATGACTGTTTTGGGTACATAAAACAACACAAATTGAAATAACGGAAAAGAAAAAGCAGGAGGAAATGGTCTCTACAGGTTGGATAAAACAATTTTTTCTTTTAATTGGGCAATTCTCTTAAAATGAAGATACATAGTGAGGAGTACAATATGACCTCCATATTTTAAAAGAGACTCACTTCTCTTTTTGGAGGTTGATTTCTACAGACTATAACTGAAAACCCTTAGCACTACTACACTATGTAAGCTTCGTGACCAATCACAGTTCCATATGAGGGTTTCTGTGGGTGTTGTGATGAATCAAAGCATTTATTTAATTCAATACAATTAATTATTTCGGTCAGAATAATGCAGAGCAATCTTTCATCATGACACAATATTGATTCACCAGTAGCAGAACAGTATATAAGAGAGCCGGACTATTTGTTTAAGGTCTGTCTAAAGTGTTGAATTATAATCACAATATGCTGCACTATATTCACAATACTGGTATTTTGTCTATATTGTGCAGCCATAGAAAACATCCAGAGAGTGAAGAAGAGGGCATGGGACTAAAGTACAAGAACCATTTGCTTAGAGCACTTCAGGCAGAGACACGGCACAGGCCCCTTAATTAATTTCATAAGCGTTACGGATTTGGACGAGGCAGCATGACCCAGTCAGCCTCGATATGTCAATGGGCTCTCGTCACCTCGGACAGAGTGCAGCATACCTCTGCACTGACCACAGGAACTGTCTGAGCCCAGAAGCGACAGAGAAAGAGAGATGTTTCAGAAGCAGCTGAGAAGACAAGAGCCAAGCACAGTCAGAGTGCTACATAGAGGGCATGCAGAGAGATGCTGTGTGTGTTTATGTGTGTGGGTGAGTGTGTGGAGTCACAGGCTACAGCTCATTTACTTTCACCACTCACCCCCAGGAGACTCTACAAACGAGCGCAGGAAAAAGATTAAGCATTTACAGTGGAGTCTGAGCCGCTGCCTTATGGGCCTTTTTTTCAAGAATGCACCAGCAAGCCTTGCTGTGTATAAATACGTAGAGCATAGTGAACTTCATACATGATTTAAAAGACCAATACTATATCAGATCAAATCCTCACTTTTATTAAATGAGAGTTTGTTGTACTATGCAAACATTGTTAAAATTTCCAAATGTACCATTTCATAAGCCATACGCTCCATATACGCAAAACAAGGTACAAAAAATTCCCCTTTAAACTCATCGTGGTTGTAACATCACAAACATAAAAACATTTCCATATGGCCTATGGCCTACTAATTCAGCTAAAAACAGTTTGTTCCCACCCATTCATGTTAAAGTGATGAGGAGTGTTGTTACTAGGGGTTTAAATCACAAATTTCATCACGATTCAATCCCACATCGATTATTTTAGCCAACGATCCACTACGATACGACTATGTTCAAACCCGGGGCCTGCAGTAAGTATGAAATATAATAAAAATTTCACACAATCCATTACATTTTCTTACTTACACATGCAGACAAATTATAATGTGAACATTTTATTATTTAAGGTCAAATGCAGCAGTGTGGTCATAAGCAAAAGCAGCTTTTCAGTACAAAACACTGCTCACAGTAAAATGAAGAAAAATTCATTGTGGAGTAAACACGCACATCGATTTTTATGGGTCACATCAATACATCCGATTGAGCACTCTTTTGTACGATGCATAGATACAGATCAATTTACTGTTACACCCCTAGCTGTAGGCAGCCTGTAGCAGAACTATTGAAGCAGAGATTATAGCTGAAATTGTTTAAATGTTATGCTGTTCATGGTTGTCAGAAACAAATAAATAACTGAACTGACCTTTCAACAGATTTGGACATGAGATCGAAGCATGTAGAATTTATTTACAATTGGTGAAGTGAGCCGCCAATCAGATGCTGCTTACATATTTCAGCCACAGTAAATGTGAGTCCTGAGTAAACCTTGATTAACCATAATCCTGCGCAAATACCTGTCTATGCTGATTGGCTAACAGTTAAATTAAGTGTGGGCATTATTACGGGTGTTCATGCTATAATATAACCTGCAGTGGCTACATTTTTGCCTCATGTGTCTAATGTGAAATTTGGAATGTGAGGGTTCAATAAACTCTGACCTTGATTAAAAAAAGATAAGGAATAAAGAGAGCTTGGGAAATGGCTGTGTCAAAATGACTTATGACAGACATTTTAAGTGGTCTCTAATGGATAAAATGTAGATATTACAGGCCATTTAAGTCAGAGGTCAACTGTCATGGTCCTGGAGAAGACCTGCTTGGCACATTTTATTGTTTTCCTGCTCTAACCATTCGCCCCTGCTTTATATACTATCCTAGGATCCTGGGCTGGGCTAAAACAACTTTCCACTGGTTCAATTAAAAGTGTGTTTTGAGTCACTGGCTTCTTTACAGGATTATGTTCTTTACAGGGATGTGCATTTACATTTACAGCATTTGGCAGACGCTCTAATCCACAGGGAAACACGTGTGCTTTGTATGCTACAAAGAAAACCAGTCTCCCCAGTAAACCTAGACTTAATTTAAGTGCCAATAGTCAATCAATATACTACCCAGGCTGATGCTAATCCTTTACACAGAAAAGACCATTTTATTGTATATGATGTATAGATAGTAGTAAAAAAGTTTGTTTTAGTTATGTTGGGACATGTAGTTATTGTCCCAAATGCTCTGTGAAGTGTTCGGCCCTCAGTCATCGTTTGAAGACCATCAGTGCATTAAACTCACTATTGCTATAATGATTTGTATGGTGCAGTGGTGGCATACAGAGATTACTAAAACAGTGGAGCAGTCTCTCAAGGGTCCTGATATCAAGCGTGCAGACTCATGACGCACGATGCACACACAAAACCTAAAACACCCCCACCTTTCTGTTCACTCTGGAACTTAAACTGCTTCCCAGACCTCAGCAGGAGGTTCTGTATTGGCCTTGCACTGCAGATCACAAACCTGCTCTCAACAACTCATACCACAGGATACATTTTATCACACTCCCGCAGAGTGAGAAGATGAAAAGTGGTGATGTCTCCTAGACCTATGCACACACCCAAGGAAATACACACACCTTTATTTTCTGCAGCTCACGCACCTCATACAGCAAGAGACCGAAACTGTTCCGTCTTTCTGTTTGGTGCTGTTAATGCTGCGCAAGTAGCTTCTTACTGTACACGTATGTTCACATTGTACCAGTGATTTTCTATCAAGCTGACTCTTGTCTGGACACAAAAGCATTGCTCAGTTGTTGTGTGTGCTGGGATATTAAATCAATGTTCACGAGGAACGAGAGTATAAATAAAACCTTTAACACAGTGATTCAGTGCTAGCTGCAAGCAATGGATGACAAAATGTCAAGTGCTTCAAAAACACCTGTCCAGTTCATCCGCTGGCTACACTTCAGATTATATGAACTCTTATTGACTGGGTTAAATATGTGACAGAGCTTACGCATGCAATGATTTCAGCAAAACATTTAAAACGTTTACAATTTCTAACTGCATCACGGATTTGCTCCTTGGACTTCTCTGGTGGTCTAACATTTACTGCCTTTTGTGAAATCCACTGACAACAAGCACAACTAAGCATCTGTGTGCATTCTGTCATAGTGAAGTAGGCACATTTTATGCTTTAGACACACACACACACATGCATATGTATATGCACTCACTCAATCTACTGAGCCTTTCTCTCCCAACGTCTAAGGCCTGTTTTGTAAGAGGGCAGGACATGGGACAGTGGTGGTGTAACAGCTGGCCCTGTGATCTGAAGGTCGCTGGCTCAAATTATGGACCAGTAAAAGTTCCACTAAAGTACCTGTGAGCAAGGTACCATTCCCAAACACTGCTCCCTGGGTGCTGGCCACGTCAGCTGCCCACTGCTCCTACACAGATGGGTCAAACGCAAAGGCTGCATTTCGTTGTGGTGAACCGCGTGCTGTAACCCCAGCCCTAAATTTTTTATTTATCTGAGCCAGTCTACAGAATCACAAGAGCAACATAACATCCCTACACACAAAATATCAGAACTGAAAATCATACAGTGTATCGTCACACCCCTACCACAGATGAACTTGTACATTTTTTTGAATCTCTGTCAATTCTTTGGACTTTCTTGTATCTGATCACCAAGCCAGCCAGAATGTAATAAAGAGAAATCAGAGCACTTCAAGTGCTTTCACATTGAATTAGCGATCAATATGGCACTTGTATTTCAGATACCATTTGAGGAGAGAATAAGAATGAACGAGAGACAGAGAGAGAGAGAGAGTTAGAGGAAAAAAGGAGAGCAATGCACTAATCTCTTTTCTTAATAGCCACATCATTAAATGCAGCCCACCACTCCCAGTGTGATGACACACCCTGTAAGAAGATGCAGACACTCCTATCATCATTCTCAGTTATTCTGAAGATTAGATTAAAGGAAGAGAAAACAGAAAGTTCATCTCTTTCATTGTCTGTTGAGGCCGAGGTTTTAGATCTTCATTTTACTTAATGCACAAAGTATGTCTAGTGATTAGGTAGAGGGTGTATAAATATAAAGCAGGCTGAGATGGTGTGTTTGTGTGTGTGTGCATATGTGTGTGAAAGCGGATAAGGGTGTGTGAGAAGAGTGGGGGGACTCTGAGCTGACTGAAGGTCAGTCATGTACTAGCTCAGCGGAACAGCCACCTCTGTGAACACACATTTTTAATCACAGCCTAAAATGGCATTCAAGGGACAACCTTCCCCTGGGGCTACACAGTTTCAAAGACTTATGTGTGTGGGTGCATGTGTGTGTGTGTATGTGTGGTTATAAGCTTTCTCCTTTAGCACAAAGCCAGAGAGATTGTTAGTTTAAAAAAAAGAGAATAGCAGCCCATCAATACAACCTATACAAACACACAGACACACACACACACAGTTTGTATGTTGTTGTTTTTTTTTTAATGTAGAGCTAGAACCAGTTAGAACATTCATTAACATTTCGAATCACACACCAGGGGTGGATCTACGCTTGTAGTCAGTGAAGTAGTCAGGCCATGATAATTGTATACCTTCTGTCTTGGGTGAACTTTAAATTTATATATATATAAATTTGGGCTCTCAGGATCACATTCCTCTACACAATTATCATGGCCTGACTACTTCACTGACCACAAGCGTAGATCCACCCCTGGTGTGTGATTTGGAATGTTAATAATTGTTCTAACTGTTTCTACCTCTTGTACAAGTACAGTACAGCAATTACGCAACTATCTTATCACTCATAGCTTTTTTATTGATACCCCTTTACGTGAAACACTTACTCAATGAGTAAATCAACCATACACACAGCAGACATGCAGGTTCACTTGAAAGCTTCACACATGCAATGAAAAAATGCAGACATGCTGTTTTGTCCTGCAGTGCTGTAGAACAAATCTGTTATTCTGCCCAACTGTTGCGCATTTAAGCAACACCAGCAAATAACCAGTGTTGGATAATGAACATTTCAGCCGTTTTTAAAGAATTTCCCATAAATATGGATTTTTTTTACCGTTTTAGTGCGAGCAAAGTCACTGCAGCCATTATGGAGGCACTGAGTGAGAGTGGGAGGGTGGAAGGGGGTAAAGAGGCACCAGCATTAAGGAAACATAGCACAACCTACTGCTGGAGTGTGAACCACAAAGTTACTGGTGTTAATGACAGCATTATGTATTCATGGTGTTACTGTATGTGTATTATCATTCTCCAAACCGCTTATCCGTTTCAGGTCGCTGGGAATCTGGAGCCAACCCAAGCTGACTATGTGTGGAAGGCAGGGTTCACCCAAGACAGAAGGTCTACCCTTTAATGGGCAACACAGAGACAGACAATCATTCACACAAGCACATTCACATCTATGAGCAATTTAGAGTATTCAGTCAACCTACTGCAAGCCTTTGGGCAGTGGGAGGAAACCAGAGCACCCAGAGGAAAGCCATATGAACACAGGGAGAACTTATATCCGTAGCCGACCTGGGGATCGAACCCAGGACCATCTTGCTGTGAGGTGACACTTATTTTTAATAAGCATATTCTAAACTTAATCCAAACTACCCTAATCCAGTGTAAATAAACAGGTTTGCCCTTTCATATGTGCTGCTTATGCAAAAAGCACTTTACAAAGTCTGGTTTGCTGGTTCTGAAAAGGTTTCCCTTCATTTTCTCATTTTCGGTGGTGAAAATGTATGAAAGCATACACACACACACTCTCAAATAAAACCACTCCACTACAAAGGCTTTTCTTTCTATTAGCTGATGAACTGATGGGTTTCTGGGGTGTTGCTAAGCCATTTCCGAGAATCGAGCCAGACTGCCAGGCCAATCAAAGAGCCATTTAGAGCTGACTTCAGAGGCCCTAGGCAGCAGCAGGGCCACCGGGCTGCCGAGCCGCAGGAGAAATGACCCTCGTGTCATACACTCTCGGCCTCTTTCATCTTCTTTTCAGACAGAATAGAAGTGGACGGAGAGCAGCGATGAAGAAACAGACAACGGTTGAACAGGTAAAGAGCCATGGGAACCAAACACAGACAGAAAGATGGAAGGACAGAAACAGCAGATGACAAGTAAAAAGCAAACGGCAGAACAAGAAGGAGGAAGAGACAGAATGACAAAGACGAATGAGTGAGTGTGAGACAGAGATCAGAGTGATTTGTGGACTCCCAAGTGTTAGGATGTTGTGGAGAGGCCGTTTCACTTTAACACCTTACAGGCAAGAAACAACAGCAGCAAAGGACAGAGAGAGGAAGAGAGAGGGAGAGAGAGAGAGGGGCAGAGCAAGAGAGAGATAGAGAGAGCAACAGCGAGAGAGACAGACACAGAGAGAGTGAGAGCGAGAGAGAGAGAGAGAGAGAGAGAAAGAGAGTGAGAGAGTGAAGTGGATGAGTGAGAGACATATAGAGAAAAGAGAGAGAGACAAATAGAGGGAGAGATAGGGAAAGTGAAAGAGAGTGCGAGAGAGAGATATATATACAAAGTGTGATAGACAGAGTTAGACAAATGCCACTTTTCCACTGCGTGATACCAACTTGACTCTTTTTGCATTTCGGTACCTGTACCATCATTTGTTTTCCACTGCAATTAGTAGCCTACTTTATGTAGGCGGTGACACCTTAAAGAAACCATGGTGATGTAATTTTTACTGTGACAAACAGTAGTAATGAAAACTGGATGTATCGTATGTATGAGGACTGACGGGATGGTGTTAACTTAGTAGCCTACTTTATTGCTTTGGTGTCAGGGTAGGAACAACACATAGCGAAGAGCACCATGTACTAGGTACTACATTTACCTAATAGAAAACTAAAAAAGGTGAGTCAAGTTCAGAAGAGCTGGAATCATGCAGTGAAAAAGTGATAGAGAGAGAATGAGAGGGGGAAAGAGAGAAAAAGAGATCGGAGAGAAAAAGAGATTAACGAGAGAGGAATTACATGAGAACGCATAACATTTTTTACCTCAACCAATAGTGTGTGATGACTTCATGTCAGCAATGGTTACACCTCAAACTAGGTGAATTCACTCATAATAAAGTGGTGTCCAAACACTTTTGGACATATAGCGAACCAGCTCAAGCTACCTTTTCTTTTAGTGGTTCCACTTGGTGCAGCTGATAGAAGATTAAGACCCAGCAGTGTGCCGTACTGCAGAGCAGGCAGATTCAGCTGTGCTACCCGGCTCCATTTTAGCTGTGATAAATAATGGTGGGACTGCAGAAGGAGTAGTTTGGGGGTTCTGGACCAGACCACTCTGCTGGGTCCCTAACAGTATGTATGTATATGTGTGTGTGTGTGTTTGAGAGAGAGAGATTCCAGGGGTGGGCAGTGTTTCAATATTGAAGAGCTGAGTAGAGTGGGAGAGTGAGGGAGGATGGACTCGGACAGCCCTGAAACTCAGCCTGCCCCTGGGCATTGTAGGCAAGGGAAAATGTTTTGCATTTACGATCTTTTTTTTTTTTTACAGCATGGCTATAATCGTGTCTAAATGTGTTTTCTACTATGCTGCACTACTATCATGTAGACTTGCTGATACGCCTGGAGCTCTTTGCATCTCAAGAGAATAAATGACATAACAGGCCTGACCAACATTTCTAAATCTGAAGTAAATTATTTCATTCAGCAAATTATAACAGCTAGGTCAACAAGCCAACATACTTATGCAACATGCACAGCACATCCTACTTCATGGGCTTATGTGTTCCCTTCATGATCAGCATCTAAGCAGAGTCTCCATATACAAGCCATATACAACCACGACCGAGTGCTCACATATTACAGCAACCAAAAACAAAGCACAGAATGAGGTCAGGCATGACTGGGACAAAATACAGTATCATCTAATAAATCAATGTTCATTCACCGCTTATGCATTTTTGGGTTGCGAGGGAGCTGGAGCTAATCCCAGCTGACTATGGGCCCAAGACAGGGTTCACCCATGACAGGAGGCCAACCCATTACAAGGCAAAACAGAGACAGACAACCATTCACACCTAGGGGCAATTTAGAGCATCCATTCAACCTAAACCACAAGCCTTTGGACAGTAGGAGGAAACCAGAGGACCCAAAGGAAAATCAATGTTAAATCATTTTATTTAGCATTAGTAGTAATTGCAATCAACATGTTACACCATTACTTAAGAGCGGGCAGTCAGATTACTCCATGGACAGTACAGTGGGTTTTATAACTTGGTGTGTCTTATTAATTGTATTACCATTAGGTATTGGGTATTAATACAGATGTAAGGGAACAGGTAGGACCCCCTGCAGTGGAAGGACAGTACAGCTAGAGTCAATTTAGGAAGTACTTAGTAGTAGGATCAGTATTGAACGCGCAGCACCAGGTTGGTGCTGCTTGAACGCGCTTAGCTAAGCGTTAGCATTATAGGATATGGTATCGAACTTCACACGGACTGAGCTGAGCCTAGCTCCAGCGAAGGTGGTTGCTACCGAGCGCCCCACGAGGCTTTCTCCTACCGAGCGACGGAGCCCCGGTTCCTGTGTGGCTGGTTTTGCAAATAAAGACTCTTTGTTAACCGCACTGGTTACCAGACTCACCTCCATTCGTGACAACAGACCAGGGCATAATTTAGAGAAAACATTTTAACAGGCGGAGCCAAACATCAGGATCACAATGTAAAAGATATAATGTTAAGATAAAAAAGACTTCAAACTTTTAAACACTGTTTGATCATATTGATTCATAGCAGTGTAGCGTATTCACTAGAACCTGATGTTATCAAGGCAGACTTGTGCTGTTACTTTCCAGTGGTGGAAGACAGATGAAATTTCATCCATAATAAGAGCACCTTATTAGTGTAGTAGGTGTATCTTCCCCTTTAATTTTAATTAAGATGATGTAACAATGATATTGTAGAAGACTGTAATATGATAATGGCCTTAAAACAATCACAATGCATTTTACTGTACACTGAAATCATCTTGACCTATGACAATTTCAAATGAGGATTCTGGCAACAACAAGAAGTTACTAACTGATAGATATTTATGTAATCCCACCAAGGTAAAGCAGGCAGATTAGTTTTTCAAGTGAATGTGAATCAAGAAAGCTAGCTGGTTCTGCTTTAAAAAAGGGTGGAGGTGGCGCGAGAGGAACAGAGTGAAACACTACTTTTGGCTAATATTGCTGTTCTACGCCTTTGAGCACACAATGACACTGAAAACTCAAGCAATAAAATAAAACCTTTTTGTCATTTAACCATGACTTTAACCACATAATTTATTAATTTATGTGTTTTATTCTATTGCAGGCAGTGTTTATCACAAATGCAAAGTGCAGGAATATGATGACAGTCTATACCATGCAACTCTATAACAGACCACATGAGTTTTGTTCAGCCTTGTTTATGCTTTTGAAACCAAATCTTTCTAAAATCCTTTGACAGCTCTTTGTCCTTGTACATCTTGCTGAGATATCTGACACCACAAGGGGAGACTAGATTGCTCAAGGCCCACCTACTGTGTATGCTACAAAAGATTAACCTACACAGCAGGCTCCTAAAACAAGGAGACAAATGTTCAAAAGATGGTAAACAAATGAATAAAAATCAATAAAAATAAATTAATAAATACAAATAAATGGAGGGTTTTTTTTCGGAAAGTAACAATATTATTTTTAATGTAATAACTTTTTGTTGTTCATAAAATACATCCATTCATCCATCCATCCATTTTCTAAACCACTTCTTCCGTTTTTAGGTTGTGTGGAAGCTAGGGCCAATCCCAGCTGACTACGGGCCTAAGGCGGGGTCTACACCTAGGACAGGAGGCCCATTACAGGGCATAAAATATATCAACATCTTAAATATTCAAGCTCTACTAGATTTACAACATCTAAAATATATTGGTGCCCAGTTTATTATATACCTATTAATTTAAAATATCATATGTTATCAATATGACAAGTGATTCCTTTTGAATAGCAGTGTATATGACTGAAAGAGACTTGTGAGAGTGACTCACCCGGGGTCTTTTCCAGTGCACACGCCCGATCCGATTGCCTTGATAGAAGAGGGAGTCATCCACAGCGGGGAACAGAGGGTCTTCAAACAGGGTCCCACTTTGCAAACATTGCTTCTTCAGGGTGGAGTATTGCTGCCCCTCAAAGGCCTTCACAGAGGAGAACATCCTTCAAGCTGCAGCTACAGGAGAGAAAAGAGGGGAAAAAACCTTTATTCAAGTGCATTTATGAAGAAACAGGTGTTACACCTTAAAGCTGGAACTCCATAACATTAACACCACTGACAGGTGAAGTGAATAACATTGACTCTCTAGTTATTTTATTACAATGGCACCTGTCAGGGGGGTGGGACATATTAGACAGCAAGTGAACAATCAGTTCTTGAATTTGATGGCTAGATTCAGAGCATCTCCAGAATGAACTTTTTCTCCTGCAATGTCACGATAAGTTCTGTTAAGACAATATATTAACATTTACACGGTACTCTACTACACGACATAGTCCTTGCATATGGACACAGAGCCTTGTTTGTAATCAGGCAATGCATATTCATGCTTATGGAAATTCAAACTGACCATGATGGATTCAGTGTCTACTTTGGCATTTAACTGACCTGCGGGTGAGTTATCGCCTCTTCATAACCTGTCCCCTTCGGTGACAAATTGCTCATGTTCGATTTCAATCACAGCCCTATTACGCTCTCCCTCCCTACACACACCTGCCATCAATACGGACAGGATTCCAAACATGTCTGCCCCTATTTCCTCAGGGCCACTCTGACTGAAAGCCAACCTGTAAACGGGCAAAAGGATTCAGAAAGCACACACACACTATGCCATTGTGATCAAACCAGGACTTAACACACACAGCACAGAACAAACATTTAAGAAATACTCAAGATTTCGATCATTTATTATAGATAAGTCTCCCAGTACTTAGAAAAAAAGTGAAAACTTGGCGACAAAAGAGTTACGATTTGTGTGAAGCACCTGCCCATCGGCTTCTATTAAAAAAGTATGTCAACAGGTCTTTTTTTTTTTAGAATTACAGGGAAACAATTAATAATATTATTATAAATAATAATAATATACTACTACTATTACTAATGAAGTGAAATTGAAGTGAAAGTGACTCTTTGTCATTGTGAACACACTCAAGCACCACAACGAAATGTGACCTCTGCATTTAACC
>JBBPDA010000025.1:11539336-11551930 GCA_037974385.1 Arnoldichthys spilopterus
ATGTTTATCAGTACATTACAGAAAATAATGAACTTTATCACAATATGCTAATTTTTTTAGAAGGACCTGTATATATTGTTATTTGTATATTGTGGCTACTGGTACCTAAATTTCCTTGAGATTAATAAAGTATCTGTCTCTCTGTCTGCCTGTTTATCTATTCCATTCTAGCTACTGTCTCTGGTAAGGACACCATGTCTTCTAGTCCTGCAGTCAGTATGCAGTCCTCCAGGTCCTTCAGCATAGGTTCAGTGCTAAAGATTGAGATCATGAGGTGCAGCTAAATTCATTCATTCATTTTCTAAACTGCTTGCTGAAGCTGTTAGCAAAGAGTGTAACCAAAACACCCATAAATCTGAATACTTAGGAGGGCTGTCCACATACTTTTGGCCATATTTTGATAAACGTGCGCAGACACACAGACACAGGCTGGTACTGCAACTTTGTGAGTAAATTCCATTGACCTCTGTCATAGTGCACCAACACCTTAAACAAACCTTAACCTCAATCTCAGTAACCAAAAGACAATGTTTCTGTTCTTTTAGTTTTTCCTAGAAAAGCTGAGTTAGTGGAAAAAAACAGCATGGTTCCATAAGAGCACCAGCAAAAGTCCTCACTTCTACATGTTTTTCAGTATTTCTATCAGTATACTACAGTGAGTGTAACTCATGTACACACGCACGCACACACACCACGCTTACAGCATCACAAGACTTCCGTGGTTTGGTATCGTTTTGACATCAGCATCTTTGAAACCCCGTCTGTGTGGTTGCGTATAGCACGGTCATTGGTTGAGAACTCCCAGCGCGGTTGATGAGCCACCGTCCCATTTGCTGCTTGAACATAGGGGCGGGCGTTACATCTATCGGGCGGGGCGTATACACGTCATCGTGCGAGAGCTAGCGCGTGGATGGATAGAAGTCAGAGGAGCCGGCAGCATGGCGTGACAGTAAAGGTAGTGCTCAGCTAATCTCACTCTACTGTAATGTAAGTAAAAATAATAGCGAAGCGGTTTAGTGTAGTCCCGTTTCTCAGTTTGTTTTTGGTTTTAGCACAGCGGAAATTCGCTACCTGATTGCTACATTAACTAGCTTGCTAGCTGACCACTTTGTTTTGGCTAATCTGGGTATGTAAATAATCGCAGTTTGTGATTCACTGGGTATTAAATAGATTTTTATGTTGTTTTAGCGTTTTGGACTGTGCTGAGGGTGTGACAGTGATGTAGAATTGTAAAGGGGACAGCAGCATTGCTTCTTATTATCAGGCATGTCCAATCTAAATGATGTATTTTATTTTGTGGTGTAATCTCTTAAATCTGCTTCATCTGGTTTAAATGCACTAATGGAAGCTTTGTTCTCAGAAAGTGTCTTATGTAGACATGTTTAAGCAAAGAGTCTTTTAGACAGTATATGGCTTTATGAAAGACATTTTTAACAATGTAAATAGCTTAATGGTCTAAAGGAAACATGATATTTTTATTAATCATGACATTAAATAACCTCCAACATCTGAGCCTTCCAAGTAAGAAGATTTACAGATTAGCACTGATTACAGATTCCTGGTTGTTCCTGCTAGTTTCTGAACCTGCTCTGTTCCTGAATCTGCTGCTGTTTGTTTTTTCTGTGCTTTGGACAGCGTGAGACTCCCTGTTCAGCCCCCTCCGTAAAGTGATCTCTGTTTTTTCTTCCTCTGCCAAAGACCTGAAAGAATTAGATTTCAAAAAGAAAACAGCAGTCCGTGCTTTTTGTTCACATTGTTCATGCACTCTTTCTTGCCTATTAACTCTTGTATTAGCTTTTGTTTGAAAAAATTTTTTTGGAATAAAAAGAGTTGTATTGTGCTTAATTATAAAGACTCACTGTCGCTCCACATAATGAGCCACAAATTCTTGAGGAGATTACCGGGTGCTGGCCAGTGTAGTTCTTGGATTCAGACCCGGAAAATCATAAATCTTTTGCTTTAATGTCATGTTCTCTTTAGCTGGCTTCTCTGCTCTGGGTCAAGAAGAAATGGATGGTGAGGCGGGAGAGGTCAGCCTTGACCGTGTGAACTTGAGAACATCCAGGAGGTTGGGAGTGTTCATTTTTGGACCACAGAAGCTAAAGCTGAAAGAAGTTTTCACATGGTAAGATCCTCAAGAATATATGGAAGACATTGGAATATTAAGGTTATGTGTAATATTTAGCATGAAATAGAGGCAATTGTCTGTTGGAACAGCACCTTGAGTAAATGTCAGATCTGTTTTCATTAAGAACCAAAAAATACTTCTTTTAAGCATTTATGTCCAATACATTTTGCTCTTTGTTCAACTTGACAAAGATACACACAGAGGCAGCGTTTACTGGTATTAATATTTGCATTAAACATTTTACCCCCAGGCAGCTGCTGAAGACTGTCGCTTTGGGTCAAAGCCTGTCTGTGCTGGTATGTGGGACTGCAGTGACGAGTCAGTATCTGGAGATGGCTCAGGTGGACACACCGATGCTGCAGAGTTTTCTCAATTATGTCCTGCTGCTTCTGACCTACACTTTAGCTCTGGTATTCAGGAAAGGTAGGAGAATTAATCCTGACAACAGATCATTCAGCACCCAGATCAAATGGTTTAAAATAAAAAATATCATTGTTCTGTTTTCACTGAATGCTACAGACACACATTCTTAACACAGAAAGTTGTTTCCTCTTTTGTAGGTGATGGTAATATTTTCCAGATTTTAAAATCAAAGTGGTGGAAGTATCTGCTCATGGCCCTTACAGATGTTGAGGCAAACTACATCGTTGTCAAGGCATATCAGTTTACAACCCTTACGAGCATTCAGGTATTTATCAATAGTTGTCTATCTTTAACTTTTTGATAAGCAGAGAAGCAGTTTTAGCCCACTTAAAAGGCCCAGATCATGGAAAAAGTATTTTGTCAAATAAGAGTTTGTTGTAGTGTGTAAACAATGGCAGATGTTCTTATTGTATCATTCACTACACAGTCTACAGTTTATTTGGAACAATAAGCTGCATAAAGTTTTTGTGAAGTTACAAACGTCAACACGTATATATATATATATTCACCTATTCAGCCTACAGCAGGTTAACTCCACCCATTCACAACAAGAACAGAGGCTATTTACAAGGCTTAAAGGCATTGTGACAAGAAGAGCTAGCTTAATTCTAGAGAAAATGGTTATGTACACAGGAAATACAACCGTTATAATTGGACCAAACGGGAATATGAGGCAGCTTGAGGTGCTGTTTGTGTGTTTTCAGATATTTGTTCTTGGTTAAGTAAATTGTAACAAGTATAATCTTCAGATATTCTGTGCTGTTAGTTAAAATGCAAAATATTAGTTTCCTGAGTATGTTGTAAGATCGTCAGTACAGGACTGACCCTTCAATACGAAGAGAACAGAGACCCGTTTAGCTGGATTAAATGTAGAAAAGTGTGTGAATTGTATTGGTTATTTTGGATGTTACTTTTTAAATGCAATTTCATAGTATTTTTGTCTGTTTCAGAATCAATAAAATATAAGCAAATTGTAACATATACTGTGTTGGACTTTTTAGAAGTATATTGATTCTGCCATATTGCTCACTTTTAGTAGATCTGATGAGGCTCTTGTATTGTGTATTGTAGCTGCTGGATTGCTTTGTGATCCCGGTGTTGATGGTGCTGTCCTGGTTCTTCCTGAAGACTCGCTATAGACCCCTGCATTTTGTAGCCGTGAGTGTGTGTTTACTTGGGGTTGGAGCTATGGTTGGGGCTGATCTGTTGGCTGGAAGAAATCAAGGCTCAAGTGAGTACTATTGTCTATATATTCTTTCTTACTGTCTTTTTTTGTTGTTGCTTTTACCTCTTGTTCATTATATCTGTGTAATGTGGTTTCTTCCAATGTTGGAACAGAACTAGAACTGGTGGAAAACAGATGGGGAAGAATAAATATACATAGATTCACCCTCACTTAATACAGTTAATGATTTTGTTTTCTCTTTTTTCCCTCTCTTTCTAAAGATACAAATATATTGTTGGGAGATTGCTTGGTGCTGATCAGTGCTGCTCTGTATGCTGTGTCTAACGTGTGTCAGGAGTACACAGTAAAGAACCTGAGCAGGGTAGAATTCTTGGGTATGATGGGTCTCTTCGGGACCCTCATCAGTGGTGTACAAATGTAAGTGACTTAACTGTAACATGACTAATATTTGGTTTATGGTGTAATGATGTTTTTTAATCACGTGCCCTTTTTCCTTAAGGGCTGTTCTTGAAATCAAGCCAATAACCGCCATTAGCTGGGACTGGAAAATATGTGAGCAAATGTTTTCTTGCTTTAGATAGAATATACTTGACCCTTTATTTGTAAATTTATTATGATAAAAATTTCATATTGCAAAATGAATGCAGTTGAATTGCCACATTCAGAGCATGCACTTTAAAACCCTATAATACAGCCATACATGTTTACAATTTGTAATGTAGCAGTAGTGAAACCATATGTTTAGTATAGTAATATATTCCATGAAATTTAAATTTGAGGAAATCCATACCCAGCTTTTTCTTCCCTCCCCAGGCCTGCTCTTTGTTACCTTCATGCTGTGCATGTACGGGCTATACAGTTTCATGCCTGTGGTGATGAAGATGACCAGTGCAACAGCAGTGAACCTCTCCCTGCTTACTGCTGATCTCTTCAGCCTCTTATGTGGCATCTTTCTCTTCCAGTTTAAGGTGTGTGAAAGTTTAGCATTCGATTGTCAGTCATACAGTATAAGCACAAACTCCTACTGGAATTGCTAACATAGAGAAGTCAAGAGTATTGTTGCTGTTTTATTACACACTTAAGTTACTTCACTGCCAGGTATTTGTGCAATTGCTGAGTTAACTGTAAAGTTAGTCATATAATTAATTACATGTAAATTCTGTATTAATCCACGTTAAGTTGTGATGTCCAGTAATACTGTTTTTGGGTTTAAGCCTCTATATGTTTGTTATGCTGTATTTACATGTTTTTACTAATTTTAACATATTTTAGGAAAGGTAAACATTTTTAAAGAAATCGCACGTATAAATGTTGCTTACCCCACATTGTGCATGTTTAGCCAAAGAGCAAACTGACCTGGTCTTCAGGGATAGCATGGCTATGAGTGTGTGCTGCAATAGTGGCATACAGAACTGATTTCCAACTTGTGCATGAATATCTTGAGCCTGATGCTGAATAATGTCCAAAACTTTTATTTTCATTAGTTAAGCTTACCTTGCCCTCATACTGGAAATGATAACAGTTGATAAAGCAACTAGAAGTTTTTTTCTATGGTCGCTAAGCGACATGGTGTGGTCGTCTGGCAACAGAATTGCTGTAACTCTGCGATTTAAAAAAATTGAGAAAAGTTTATGCAAATGAGCAGAGACCAAGTCGAACGCCAGATGTGCTTTTCTTATATTCTTTCACTGTGAAACATTTTCTTAAATTTAGCTCCTGTATTAGCATTTTAGTTCTCATCTCCTATGGCTTTAGCTTTTAATGGCTATGTGCTATTCTTGCATTGCTGTTTAGTGTGGCAGTTCCCAAATTACTGTATCTGTGATAAGTTCATTGTTTGAACTTTTCAATGGACATGGGATTCAGTTTTCCCTGCAGTGAGCTGACACTGTTGTATCTTTATTGTTCACAGTTCTCAGGCCTGTACATCGTGTCTTTTGTGGTGATCACCGTTGGCTTCATCATGTTTAATATTGTGCCCACCTACACACCGGATCCGTGTGGAAACAGTGAAAGAACTTATCAGAGCATTGCCACTTCGGAGGTTGTACAAGAAGAAACCTTCTTCAGTGAAGGTCAGGAGAAGCCTGCAGAAATGGCCTGCAGTCACAGAAAACCTTGCACTACGCTTTGTACGCTCAAATGTGTGGTGTAGCTCATAGCACTACAGCATAGTGTATGTTGTTTTAGATGCCCGTTTTTGAGGGCAGTGCCTTTTTACTGTAACCAAAGGAAGTATGTTACTTGCTGGGTTGGATTATTGTGCCTTATGTGTGATTTTTATATGAACTCTAAAGTGAAATGGCTGGGAGTAATGTAGATAATCTCACTAACCCAATAGAGACTGTAGCTGTATTTTATTTAGTCTACCAGTCTGTTCCTACAAGGTCAAATGTGGTAAACTTTGGTGTTCTGGCATTTTGGAAGACTAATACTGCACACAGACTACATTTAGTTGCCAGTGATTTATTTTAAAGATGTACTTGTGTCTTTTTGCTGAATCAATGGCTGAATACCATAGCAAGTAATTTTGACTAATTTCAGTGCATTTAGTAAACAAACAGAAATGAAACATAATGGAAGCCAGTGGACAATGTGCATGGGGTCATTAGTTTTACTTTAAAATGCTTGTGGTAATCTGTCACATGCTACAGATGCAGCAGATAGATGTTAGGTTGAAAAACACAATCTTTCCTCAGCTGAATGAAACATGTACTGAAAATGTTCCTTGCATGGTGTGTCAACATGTAAAGCAGTGCTGCTATTAATAACTGAGGGTGCTTTAACAGTCCTAAAAGTTTCTGAAGGGTTAAAAATTGATTTCTTTGCCATGCTGTAACTTGACTGATTTTAGATGGTCACATCACCATTATTGCCTCATACATGACAAGAAGATTGTCAGTGCTTGAATCACTGTTACCAACGTGCGGTTCAGATCTCAGAACAATACGAAACTCAGTTCATAATTCAGAATGTTGTTTTCAGTGATTGGTCAGTTTGTTATATAGTTGTTCCGCTGCTTAAAGCTGATGTACCATAGTTACAAGAAAGCAGTGTTTCAAATGTTTTGATAATAAATTTTTGTATAAATTTTTTTCATGTTTTTGTCTATTTTATATTGTCTTTTTTGCTTTTATGTTAAAATCTCGTACCTTGTTGATATTTTCACTGGTTTTCAGTTCTAGACGTCGAATGCAGTGTGTAGTGTCTTCAGCTCAAAACAGCCTTGATAAATTAGCTACATTTTAGCCACATTACAGTTTGACCATGAAACTGCAGTGCAGGTGCAGCTGAAGTTTGGCAGAGCTGGTCTAGACGTGATAATGAACTGCCAGCTGAAGTGTTTTGTTTTATTCCTCCATTCTTTTTTAGCGAGAGCAGTTTGTGACAACTAGGCCTGAGTAACGAAATCAATACTTTTATGGTAAAACTAAACACTTTTAAAACAAAAGCATATTAAAAACTTCCATATGATTTGAAAACCAAATGAAAGCACCTGTGTCGTCGGTCAGGGAGCCACTAAGCATGCTTGTTCTGAAATACAGAGTGGAAACTTAATTTAAGTGGCTGTTGACATATTTCTTCATTGATTACTCTGCATTGCAAATGGGGGATCCCCCTGTGTTTTTTTTCTATATCAGGTAACACCAAAGCTGGTATCATGATAATTCCAATTCTTTTAAATGTTTTCTTAGTCAAAGGGGAATTCTTTGTGATTTCCTGAGTGAAAACCAGTAAATGTAGACATTAAAAATATATATTTACAAGCCGTTGCATTTGTGTTGAAAAAACTCATTTGAAATAAAAGTGTGATGTGCCATTACAGAGGATTCACACTGCTCCCAGGGCGCTGTTGATAGCTGCCCACTGCTCCACGTGTGCACATGTGATGGGTTAAATGCAGAGGTCACATTTCGTTGTAGTGCTGGAGTGTGTTCACAATGACAACTAATCACTTTCACACACACACTGTCCCATATAGCTTTGTTTGTATGAAAACCCAGAGATAGATGGTGAAATAAATGACAACTCCTCATACTATTGGATAGGAGGAATAAAAAAATGACATTAGCAGCTCAAACTGTAGCACCACATTTAAAAGCCCCTTCAGGTAAATAAGTCCTTATCTGAATGTCCATACAAGGGCCTACTAGTCAGGAATGAATCCACCAGGTGTGTAATTTCCCCCACAAGAAAAAATCAAATCATTATTTATTTCATGCATTTCCTTTCCTGTCCATTTCCTTTACATCCATACACAAATATTTGTGGTGTTACACCATAACGTCAGACTGTAGTGCCTGTTAAATGTTTAATGTGCGTTATTTTCTGTTTCTCTAACTACATGATGTTCATTATTGCTTACATACTGATTGCTAAGTTCAAACTGAATTATCAATACTGAAAGCTAAATTACTGAGTCAGCTGGCAAGCCTTAAGTAGTGAAAAAGTTCATCACATTCTAACACCATTTAGAAGGTTTCCCTTGAAAAGGAGTCAGTCTTCTTCTATCTTTTCCTTTTACTCCTCCAAATGACCTTGTATAACAAAAAGAACAACTGTTGCTTGGAAGAGATAACTCTATGATAGAAAAATGCAATGGTGCAAGAGATGGCCCAGAAATACAAATTTACTCACACTTTAACTTGATAGCTAGTTGTGACAATGTTATCTGACTAAATAATGATAATAATAATCATTATTAATAATGATATAGGCATTTTTAATGCCTTTCACAGTCCCAAGATTGCTTACCACACACACAAAAGAAAAAAAATAAATACAATAAATCTAAATGCCATTGGCTGGCATTAACATTAGCTGGCTCACTGACTTTCATTATGGATGACTGACCTAACGTGCACTTTGTGTAAGTATTTTATTTTAAACCATCGTCTTCCATGAATAATACCTGAACTCACTTTAAGACAACAATGTAAATGCAAATTCAACATTACTATCTACATACTGTATCCTTGTGCTGCCTCTGTGTTTGCCTTTTCCTACATTATTATGACCCTCACCATCAACATGTTTGTTGTTGTCAGAAACTTTTGACTGTGGCCCTTAGTGGATGTATGTGGATGTACGCATGTGGGCAGTGATAATTACATTATTTGAAATTGATTTTTGTTTGTTTTTTGTATGTAAATGAACTTGATGTCAGTGCATCTTATACTGGATCACAGACAGGCTGTGTAAATCTGCAGTTTGGGCTAGAGGTGAATCAGCCCCATCTAAAACAAATCACAAATTTCTCACAACCTGTCCTTGGTGTTGCTGTTCATAGGGCCAGATGAGTCCAAAATAATCTGCTTCTTGTTTGTTAAAGGTAGAGAATGTGATTCTAGAGAAATCGGGGATTTTTCAAAAATGCTTATTTGTGTTAGCATTCCCTCAGCTGTTGGCATTATGAAAACAAAACACACCAGTTTACCCTGATTTTGTTTCTTGCTTTATCCAAACTCTTTTTGGTCATAGCTTTAGGTAGATAAACAGGTAGGTAGGTAGGTCATCCAGTCGTTTAATAGAGCACGAGGTAAACGATTGGACAGGCTTTTACAGGCCTGTAGCTGCCACACATGATGGGTAATTTTTCTTTTGTCATCAGAGCATTTAATTTATTCACTGCTATTAGGATGTAAAGAGGATTTTAATAAATAGGAGGGAAATGCCCCCGACCCCATTTATTACAGCTGTTCCTGTGTATTATTATTATTTTATACTATTAATAAATAAATGTCTTTATTATTATTATTATTATTATTATTATTATTATTATTATTATTAATAAGACATTTTGAAAGTTTTGACACATAAGAATGCCGGTGACTGCAAATTTCGCCACAGAGCTAAGTATTTATGTTTTTTATGTTTTTTTTTTCATAGTTGCCGGGATTCGGATGTTATAATGGAAAGCAAAATGACTCATTCCGTGTCGTTTGATTTTGCTTATTAAAAACTGCGAAAATCTTACCGATATAAGTCTGTAATAGTTCATGCACAATATATGAAAAACATAAAATACACATTTTGCATTCTTTATAACATATCAGACAAAGAACTTTATACAGAATCGTGTTATTAATGTTACATTACCAGAAAAACTCGGGAAAATCCCTACAAATCTCCAGTAGCGTCACTTAGCAGGCAGCAAGCGTCTGCTCAGCCTGCATTGCGATGCTACCGAGCTAAGCTACCCTCCCCACTTTGTTTTCATAATACACCCATTTTCCGTCAAGCCACCGCGTCCTGCGATATTATTGGCTAGTAATTCCTACTCGCGGAATTAACAGCACGCTACTTGTGGTTACTACAACTAGCCAATCGCAGCGCAAGAAGCGGGAGCACACTAGCCAATGGTAGCGCAGGAACGCGGGACCTGCCGGAATGCAGGTGGAGCATCGCCCCAGCGACTAGCACATCATGGAGGAAGAGCAGGTACCTGCCGTCTAGAGAAGCTACAGCCTCTTCCCTTCACAGCGACCATTTTAAAGCGTACGTGATTTTCTTGCGTAATGTTTTGTGGTACCGGTAAGGCGCTTTTATGTGTTGTGGTGTTGTTTAGAATGGGCCTCGTCGATAATAATCCCATCAGTGCCTCCTGACCAGTGTTGATGATCAGACCTGCATAACGGTCCTGCTTAATTAGCTACTGGATCAAGCGAAATTCTCAGATTAAATGTTCAGTAACGCAGTGTGAATTTGTAAGCACTCGGTCATCCTCTAAGGGGTGCATGTTGATGCAGTCACCGTGGTTTAAGGGTGTACACACGCTTGCTGGCTGTATTAGCATTTGTCTGGCTGTGGATGTGTTGCAGGTGGGAACCTCAGCAGCGAGTGCAGGTACATCTGGCCCATTACACAGGAGAGATGAAGCATTTTCTAAGGTACGAAACAGATCACCATATAAATCAGCTCCAAGCACGCTTACCATATCTTTTATTTAGAATGTGTGTTTTATTACTACAGCTTTTTAAGACTAATGACTTAAAATGAGAATTAGGATGGAGATCTTTCTGTTACTGTGAGTGTGCCATGTGGGCCTGTTCAATTCTAACACACACATACTGACAGGACTGTTTTTCTAGCGGTGCACAGTGATATAGGAATCCTATCTGTATGGACAGATATTTGCTTAACATATTATATTGCACAGTTGTTATGATTCGACCGATATTTCAAATGTAAATTTAGCAATTGCATTTACTGCAAAGCAGAATGTGTAGGTGATGCCAAAAAATCCACTAAAATGCTTTAGTTTTTCTCATTTTGCCTCATTTTAGGCTTTAAGAAATAAATGGTATATGCAAGTTATAGTCATTTAATCTGTGTAGGTGTAGTCCCAGTGTCTGCAATGTTTTAATAAAAATAATAATAATAATAATAATAATAATAATATTAATAATAATAGAAACTAATTTATGTACAGACTTTTTCCAACCCAAGGTCGCTTTACAGAAACAAAAAAACACTGGGAGTTGGCAGAAGAGGCATAGTACTTGGCATAGTACTTTTTTTTAAATGTGTTTTTTCAGCATTGGGATCAACATTGCCATTGGCAGATATGGACCTGTTAAATGTCAGATACTGGCATCAACCTATAAATCCCACATCGTTATATCCCTAGTTATAAAGACTTCCTTCACATTTTAAATATATAACTCCTCACAAATCTGTTTCTTTGAATTGTTTAACTTTGCTCAGATCTTATCTAATCTTCCTTTATCCTGCATCATTCATTTTTCAGTCTTTCTGAATGCTTTACCTATTTCCCATTCCTCTGCCTTTCACAATTAAGTGACCATACAATTCTCTTTCCAGTCATGCATGTTTAAAAGAACGGACCAATTCCACCTTCTGGTTCTTCTGCCTTCTGTTCCTTTACCTCCACAATCCTCAGACAGTTAAAGCTGCTAGTATGAGCCCTGACTGTCTCTCGTTGTATTCTTGTAACATGATCACTCTTGTCTTCATTGCACTCAGGTTTATTGGCCGTAGGGATACTGCGTGTCAATGAGGAGGCGTGTCAGTCCCATCAGCCATAACTCTCAGCATAACTCTCATCACCAGTCGGACTCCAACAGGTTTAATACAAGCGTAGTGATTTTAGCTGCAGTGAATAGATGGATAGATTGTTAGATGCTCATATTAATAGATGGAGAGTTGGATGGGTAGTGAAATAGATGCATGGATTGATGGTTATATAGGTGAAAGTAGGGCTGGGTGATATTTTTTTACAATTCAGTACCACAATTGTTTGCGAATATCTTATATTAAATGATCCAAAATAATTGCACTGTTCCATAATGCTAAAAGAATGTCTTGCGAACTTGACGTAGATGTAGTTTGATCTGCAGCTTTACACAGCCTTGGAAATGTTAAAGAGGAAACATGCTTTTCATTTTGTTTTTATAATGTAACCTGGTTCGTGAAATCTGAGTCACTTACCAAATAACATGCATTGTTAGTGCAGTGACATTATTTATAAATAAATTTAAAAACATGGGAAATCAGTACTGGTTTATGTGTATAGATGGGCAGTGGTGGCCTAGTGGTTAGGACACTGCCTTTGGGACCTGAAGGTCGCAGGTTTGAGTCTCGGCACGGGCACTACTGAGGTACCCTTGAGCAAGGTACCGTCCCACTACACTACCCAGTACACTACAGGGTAGTGGTGGCCTAGTGGTTAGGACGTTGCCTTTGGGACCTGAAGGTCGCAGGTTCGAGTCCCGGCCCAGGCACTACTGAGGTACCCTAGAGCAATACTACCGTCCCACTTGGTAGCTGCCCGCTGCTCCACGTGTGCACGTGTGATGGGTTAAATGCAGAGGTCACATTTCATTGTGGTGCTTGA
>JBBPDA010000025.1:11553703-11572301 GCA_037974385.1 Arnoldichthys spilopterus
GGTTAAATGCAGAGGTCACATTTCGTTGTGGTGCTTGAGTGTGTTCACAATGACAAAGAGTCACTTTCACTTTAAATAATCACTCATTTTCACCATTGGTTGACCGTTGACATGTTTTGGCTGATCGACTATATTAGAAGTAAGTGGGAAATTGTGTATATTTAATTTTTCGCCCCAGCATTTCTTTTAAATTACGTTTTCTAGTTGTTACTGAATAACAGAATACAACATGGCTGTGTCTTTTGACATACAGACGAAAAATATGATGATTCTCCAATAATTGCATTAGCATTTTATGTTTAGGTAGCAATCTATATATGCTGACACTAATCTGTTTGACATCATTAAACTAACTTTATACAACAATTTATAAATGTTTATTAATGCAAGTGTTGCAACCCTGGTGTTTATTGGGTAGACTCACCATTATACCCTTGTGAAAGCAGTTGTAGCTCATTCTAACATCACCTGTCTTTTTGCAGAATCATCACTCAAACGTTCTAAAAGTGAGGTGAGTGAGCTCAAAGAATTACTCAAACTCAAATCGTATGAAAGTCACACTTTCATTGAACATATCATGCTGAGGTACTGTGTTTGTAGGACTGGATCTGTTTTAAAGCATAACCCTTGTTTTTTTATATCACAAACATTCATACCTGACTATCCCTTCTGCCACAACAGCTTCTGCAGTCTGCTGCCAGTGCCCACCCAGATGCTGTTGAAAAGACCATAGATGAAATTATGGCCCTGAAAAAAATCAACTCGGACACAAATCCGCAGTAAGACAACAGAATAGCATGAGACAATTATTCTTCATTCATCATAAAAACATATTCAAATAACCTTAAAAGGTGATTACATCTCGGATCTCATGGTCTGAAAATGAACTGACTGTTCACCTGGAATGAGAATAATTTCTTTTTTCCCCATTTAAATTCGACAATATTTGTTCCCTAGGCTTGCCGTCTCTCTCCAAGCCAGCCTCTTCCAGATCGTGGGCTATCGGACCCTGGTTCTGGAGGTGGAGAAACTGCGCAGGGAACAGTATGATTGTGAGAATCCAAAGCACGAGGAGATGCTTATGAAGGTATCGTCAAAAATTACAAAGCTATTAAAAAAGGAATAATAGAGAATATAGCGTTCGACACTAGCTTTGACACTAGTTTTCTTTAGCAAAAATTATGCTAATGTAGTATCTGCATCGCTTTTTTCGCATGTGTTGAACTGTTCTTTTACAACAACCTGAAGCATCCAGTAAATAACACACGTAACTAAAAAAAAGTACGTTTTTGTTTTCTATCAATAATACAACATTTGAAGATTAATGTTGAGTGACACAGGGGAAATTTTCATATATGGGTTTACATTTATATAATATTCATGTATGTTGAGGTAAAATCTTTGCAGTAGATTGAAGTTTAAGTTGATCGTATATTCTGTGACTATGTCTTGTAGAAGTGAGAAGTTGAGGAATGAACATGTGTAAGAGTAGATTGTTTAGGTGTGATGGGGCCTTAAAAAATTGAAACTAGCTACGGAAGAGTGAAGTGAAAGTGACTATTTGTCATTGTGAACACACTCAAGCACCACAACGAAATGCAACCTCTGCATTTAACCCATCACACGTGCACACGTGGAGCAGCGGGCAGCTACCAACAGCGCCCGGGCAGTAGTGTAGTGCGACGGTACCTTGCTCAAGGGAACCTCAGTGGTGCCCAGGCCAAGACTCGAACCTGTGACCTTTAGGTCTCAAAAGCAGCGTCCTAACCACTAGGCCACCACTGCCCCACACCAAGAGGACGACCTTTATGGGAAAGAACACTCTACTCTAGCTGGATGTTTTCTGTGTGTAAGAATGTTTTGCTGAGACTGAGGTTTGGAATGCATTGTTTGCACTGATAACGTTTCTGTGTCCTCGAAACGTTTCCCGAAAGCACAGCAAAAATGCTCCTTTCCCACTTTCCCAACATGACAAACCACAAACTCAAACATGTGCACGGCAAAAAGACACTGACCTCCCTCATAATGCGTGTGCCAGAACAAAATTGCTCACTACCCCACCATGTTCACCACTGCTCTCCACCACTACCAGCCACTGCCATCCCCCCAAACCATGCCATGGCATAACTTGTGATCCATGGGACAACCTGGAGTGTCATTCCATCACTGAATGAAGAAAGCTCTCTGAGATGCAGTTACTAGTTATGAATTATAATAAAGAGAATTTATATATAGACTTAAGCTAAAGGTTTTACCTCACATCAGCACCAGTACCGACCATCCAGCACTATGCACTTAGCCTTTGCAGAAGTTTCTAAGTGGACATTCTGAACTGTCTTGTCCAGCTGTGGAAGGCACTCCGTCCAGACTCTCCCCTCACTGGACGCATCTCTAAGCAGTGGTGTGAGATTGGTTTCCAAGGCAGCGATCCCAAGACTGACTTCAGGGGCATGGGTCTTCTGGGTCTGCACAACCTGTTGTAAGTATGTGTGGGTCAGTCTGTTGGGAATACAGTGTTTCAAAATGCATAATCCAACAAACCTGTAGTTCTAATTGACTAATCGTCTAATTGGATTAATGAAAATAATTTTGCTGGACATGCAGATTATGAGCGTCCAATCTAATACCACATTCCTGTAGAAGTAGAGGAGATTCTTTGTTTTGCAGAAAATAACACCTTTTATTTTTTTTTACCACGCTTTGTCTTTATTTGACATTAAAATTAGAAAAAACTGCAAACTTGATGATTCAAAATGAAAATAAAGTGTAAATGTTGTTCATGGTATAACTTATTATATAAGGAATTATGTAATTAGATGATGGTAAAGCAAAAGTAATAACACTAGACTTTTAGGAGAATGAGGATATCCCCTATGATAAGATTGGTCTTTTTATCTCATCAGTTTGTTTCATTGACTGTATTTTGAAGCATGTCTTTAAATATCTGTGTGAAATTAATGCTTCATTTTGTCCTATACATTGACTGGCTGCGGTAAATGCCTTTTTCAGTGCAAGTCAATGTAAACCGTTTCTCCTTCTTTATTTAATTAATTATTTAATTATATCTAATTATCCTTCAATGGATAATTGGATAATTTTTTTTATGTTTTTAGTATTTACTACTTGTGCAGTTAAGTGAAAGTGGCTATTTTTCATTGTGAACACACCCCATGACACAAACTGACCAAATGTGACCTCTGTATTTCACCCATCCACTTGTGTAGCAGCAGGCAGCTTTCAACAGCACTCAGGGAGCAGTGTTGCTCAAGTGTACTTCAGTGGTACCTGGGCTGGGACTTGAACCTGCGACCCTCTGATCACATGGGAAAGTTCCTAACCACTAGGCCACCACTGCCCGTTACACAGTTACACAATCAAGTGAAATATGATATGCTAGATTTATCGTTGTCATGATTTTTTCATTGTCATTGGGTGTCATCCTCTTTTGGGCTGCGGAAGCTTTTGTGGTGCTGATAGTTGCAAAACCCCTGCTGTAGTATATGTCAAATTTTGCAGTAATTGTGTAAACTGGCACCACTTGAATTAGCGCTTGTCCTTTGTGATGCTGCTAAATCAGTGTTTTCCTTTGTTGTAACAGGTATTTTGCAGAACATGACAAAGCCACTGCTCTTCAAGTGCTCCATGACTCTCTGCAGCCCAAACACAGGTCAGATACTCTGCACTGTCACATAGCTGAGCTCATTAAACTGTATATGCAAACAGTTATGAATTCACCATAATCATTTTAAAATAGAAAACACATCTAATATGAAGTCCCTTTGATGGCAATTCGGTCATTAAAATCTAAACAAAGTCTTTTAAAGTGGTATAATGTTAAATGTACTGTTTCAGAATCATTCACAGCACTGGTAGTAAGAACCCAAGGTCTAAAGCATTTAATGCATTAAAAGGCCTCACAGGAGCATTTTATAGTAAACCAGGTAAAGGATACTGCAGCATAAAGAGCTATGTAGCTAAGTTTATGTACATATTTGTCATTAAAAACTTTTTTGGCTGTTGCTTATGTCTTACAGTAGCTCAGTATAATGGGCATGCACCTTTTCCAGCTATAGTAACTTAACGCTTTGTGAATAGTACCTTGCCAAGACAATTGCAGGACATTTAATTCTACTAAAAAATATTCTGAAATGTGCAGTGAAAGAACAGCAGCTTATTAGTTTATAGACTTTAAAATATATAAAGTTATAAAGATTTTTGCCCCATGTAAAATAATTAATTGACTTTTTGTTGATTATTCCACATGAATAGTCAACTAACAAAATAATCATTGTTTTTTGGCAACAATCTTAACAATTGAATCATGTAGGATTTTTTTAATTGGACCTTTCATGTAAATTTAGAACTGTAGTAAGCACACCATGACAGAACGACGAAAAGTGGTCGGTCAGATATGATAATTGTAATTTTTGTCTGTTTTGTTTTCTTATGCTTTGTTTACAGCCAAAAAAACAGGCTTTTAGTTTGTAAATTTAGATATGCAAAATATGAACTATTGCCTTCCAGTCTCTTACAGAGTGTTCAGACAAAGCACACGCCCCTCATCTCTTCTTTGTTCACATACGCATCACATTCTTTCAGCAGCAGTGTCGTCGTTTGCACTCGAACACCTGATTTAATGCTCTTCGGTCATTCACACATTTAGCATGTTCGTTCACCACACGTCACGCATATCAACACGTTCCTTTTCTTTTCTTTTCTCGTTTTATTTCTTGTCATCACTTTGTCATGTGCAGGACCATTTCCAAAGAGGAAGCCAGGTACTCCATCTTTTCTCTCTCAGTAAGAACTCCATTTTATCATTTTGTATGAATCTAATCACTGTATTTCTTCCTTTATCTCTTAATCTCCGATCTCACCTCACCCTAAACACAAGGCATTTATGCTCCATTGTAACGTTGGTTAGTAGCTGTGAATGCTTTTTTCCCTTCTCCTGTCTCATTCTTGTGTTAAATATGTCTGTGGCACATTCAGCATGTTTTGTTTTGTCTCTGTACTTGGATGGATTTTATTCAGTGATGGAAAAGGTCATGGAGGGTTGGCAGTATGGACACGATTGAATATCGTCTGACATTTTCCTTTGCCCGCAGTAAGATGAGCAAAGCTGATTGGGAAAAGAAGAAATTTGACAAGGCGATTGGGTGAGTGACCCAGGGCCGTTGGGGAAATAAATAATATATCAAATAATCAAAAAACAATCAAAATAATCGATTTAACCTTAGGAAGCTTGTGCTAGTTATATGAATTTGGGGATAACTACACTGTACCTGATCTTCTGTCAACTCCAGGTGGGTAGATGTTTCTCAAGACGTTGATTGTAAGCCACTTTTTTGTTCCAAGTTGTAAATTTGACAATATCATGTTCAAAGTCAAAAACAACAGTGATGACATATGTGCTGTCAAAAGATGTATCTTTCAGTCGAGACCGTGACTGCAGAACATCTCATAATCTGTGGCTCTGGCAAACTTGAGTGTGAAACTCAGTCTAAAGCTTTAGCCTTGAATTGGGAACTAGAATCAGTGACATCAACACATTTTTGGCATTATTTCCTCTCAAGAAAAATATCTAGAAACAGGTTAAATAATCTCATCATAATTGTGGAATATTTTCATGAAAATGATGTATATTGTGTAGATTTAAGGGGATTTTTGCACCATTTGCCTCCATGCCAAGGCCAAAGCAGAAGTCCAGGTTTATACTCCGGTTTGCTGTAAATGCTGTAGTCTGCTCAGCAGCTATTAGCGACCGTCTGTATGGTGGGTAGAATCCTGTCTGGATGGCAGTGTGTCTCCACACTCCAGGCTTTGTGTGAGGATTTAAAACAGGGCACTGCTGCCTGAGCCTGTCATCAGCTTTCAGCACGCATTAGCACTGATGTGCACCACGGAGGCTGTGTAACACGCATCCATAAGCACACGCACACATACACAGGGTCATAAGCAGACTGCAGCATACGAATGGACAAAGGGAAGCAAAATGGACTACAGGACTGCAGAGGACACAGTCATCAGTCGTGTGGCTGTTTATATATTTTTCTACATCATGCACAGCTGATTTATGGTGCTAGTAAACAGAACGGACAGAGTTTGGGGGTTTTTGTTCCTCACTATGCTTAAAGGTGCTGAGTTCAGTTTCTTGTGATGCAGATACTCCTTTGCCATCGTTGGCATTAACATCACGGACCTGGCCTACTCTCTGCTGGTGAGCGGAGCGCTGAAGACCCATCTGTATAATGTAGCACCAGAGATGCCCAGCCTGGTGCACTTCCAGCAGACCTTCTGTACGTGTGAACATTCACTGTACATTCAGCCACAGTGGAACGTTTTTGTCTTTCAGACTGAATGATATTTGCACCTCAGACACAACTGCAGCTTTGATTGTTCCTCTTTTTTGCCATGGGTTTTATATCATTACCACTTTAAATAATAATTTCAGTGCAGTGTTAGCTAATGGTAGAACTTAGCACTTAGCACTAGTCCCTTAGTAAAGTACCTAAAGTGGTATTACCTTGTCATAGCAAATCCAGTTAAGCTTTAGCTTTGATCTCATATATCTGTTTGTTTTTTACTCAAAATATTAACAGAATATTTAGATACATTTGTATGTGTAATTTTGTGAAAAATGTATTTATATTTAATTATTAATTTATTAATAATTACTGTCGCCTTACAGTTAGAAGGTCCTGGGTTCGATCCCTGGTTCGGCCATGGGTGCCTTTCTGTGCGGAATTTGCAAGCTCTCCTAACAAATTAAAATTGTAGTAGTTAAGTCATCAAAACACTATGGAATTATGCAGACATCAAAATAGACCAATTTATTGTATATATGCACATGACATTTCAGTCAAGGCCAGTATTTTAAGTAACTTTTCAGTAAAGTGTGTTTAAACTGGTAGTGTCCCAGGTATGAAAGTTCATGTACTTGCAGACCACTTACCTAGTCTGTCCTTTTTCTTCCCTTGTCCTTGTGATGCCTTCTGCCTGAACAATGTTTTGATGGTGTTTCTTTTGGTAGGTTACCTGATGCAGGAGTTCCACAGGTTCTGGACTGAGGAGGACCCAAGTGACATCATGGAGTTTAACCGCGTGCGCACCAAGTTCCACAAGCGCATCCTGAAGCAGCTGAAAAATCCTGACATGGCACTGTGTCCCCATTTCACTGCCTCCGACCTTCACCTGGTCAACCTGTAGCTACCTCATCTGAAACCTGACCCTGTAGCTGTCCATCTGACCCTTTATCCCTGACTCATCTCACCATTCATGAGCTTCTGTTTTAGCTTCTTCTCATCACTGCCAACTGTGTGGAGTCTCTTTCGCTCCTGCACTCACGTACAGGCACACAAGCCAGTATTCATGCCTAAACAGCCCCCCTCTCACACACCTGTCCAGATGTGTAGTTAGCTCAGATCACCAGCAATGAAGACCATGGTGATTGTAATAGTCTGTTTCACTGCACCATATTATAGTCAAGCCTCTGGCTTTCTTAGCTTTAGATGCATCAGTAACACTGATTGTAAGGTGTGTTGACTATAGTCTGCATGGTTTAAAACGTGTCCTGCTGTGATAAATCGGAGATATTCAGCAAAGCTTGCAGGTGTCATAGCTCCCTATCTACCAGTAGGTGAAGCTGTTTGTCCATGTACAATGCGCCTTTGTGAATTAGATAAGATAGTGACAGTCTCACAGCCAACAAGAATGGCTGGATCGAGTCATTTAGTGATAAGTGGTCTTTACTTTATAGGCGAACTGTAGTAACAATATTTAAGTGACAAAGGATCATTTTAGAAGAAATAAACATGATATATGAGAACAGAACATGCCTATTTAGACAAAATGGAATAGACATTTTAGTCTTAATAATGTGACTTTTCCTTCATAGGTAGCTGCAATTGTAATTTTCACATTTTTATGTCAAATATTAAAGCAGGAAACATTTTGTTGCCAAGAGGTGCAGCTTAAAAAAACACTTGCCAAAATGGTTATAAAAATGTGAGCATTTTGTGAATGTGATCATGCACAACTCATGATTGTTTTGAACACTATGCGTGTTTCTGGTGTTGATGTTAAATCATTGAATGTTTTTTTTTAAGCCACCAAAGCAATAAGTGAATTTTGAAACAGTGATTTCTTTTTCCTTTTGCACAGCTGCGGCTTGTCGTACTTAGTCTTAGTTTACGCAGTAATCAGCAACACTGAGGATTCTTTACTTTAGTCGTTTTGGGTTTTTTTCTGCCGTTGTACTGGTTTCAGTAATGGAATCATTTATGTGCGTTATTACCCACATGCACGCACGCTTTCATGCTTTCCTCCTGTGTTTTATAACGTATGTCTTTCTCTTGACACACCTCTTCAAATGTTTTGGATGGTCACATCGTTTGCATGGTGACTTAGTTTTGCCTGTGCACATTCTGCTGCTTACTTTCATCACCAACAGCTCTGATATAGATTGTCTATCAGTTCATTTCCATGCAGTGCGCTTAACTAATGTTACTTATACTGTGAATGTCTTTGCTTTTAGCAGCTTTTTTGGCCTTTTTTCGGGTATCGGTGTGCTCTGTGGTGGTCTCTGTTTTTGAATTACAATCAATAAGCTAAAATCAACTGTGATCAATGCTGTACATCTGTAAGGCTTTAAACTGTGTTGATGGCACCTATATAGAGGAGTTAGAAGCACTTGCTGTATATACTGCTTATGAGATTTTAACATGATATAAAAATTCATCTATGTGCATGGCTAACTCCATACTGTAACTGTCTCGCTCGCGCTCTTTCTTTCACTGGATCAGTATAGAAGGCTTTGTAGTGGCCAGCAGCTTATGTGAACTGAATCACTCGCGCTGTGTGAAAGGGGTGCTTTTTAAAATCCTTCTCAAAGCTCAATGTAATTAAAGACTATATGTTCTACACTTCTGATTTTGTCACTTTGGTACACCACACACACACACACACACACACACACACACACACACACACACACACAAGGACATGAGTAGCAGGTATACTTGGTATTAATGACCCATAAAGCTGCAGAACTATGCAAACAATGTTTGAGGAAAGGTTCTTCAGTATAGAGGTGCACTTTCAGAATCTAATCAAGGTAAAGAGCAAGAGTCAAACCACTTCTACACACTGCAGAATTGCTCAGGAATGGTTAGAGGAACATAAAGAGTTCAAGGTGTGACCTGACTGAGCAATCTGAGGAATGTGCTGGAATAACTAGTATGATGCATGGAGGCCCCACCTGTTATATGGCTCAATTGTGTACATTTTAACATGCATTTAGCAGTTTGCAGTATTTTGGTAAAACGTTCTGGCAGAAAGCCTCCAACACCATAGTATGATACCCAAAAATACTGCAATTATTTTTTATGTCCTTAATTGACCTAAAGTGTTCTACATAACTTGGATAAATGTCTCTTTTTTAAATTTTTAATAAACAATGGGCTACAGACTTTACACACGGATCAAAGCGAGTTTAAAAAATCAGATGTGGAGATTAATGGGTAAACAATAGGAGCCTTATCAACAACTATTAATCACAATATTTAATAATCGTCACCTTGGAAACTCTACAACGAGAGTCGAGCGGGATCCAACACAGACTGAGGTCTGAAAAGCTGCAATTAAAGGCATAAAGTATGAATGAATAGCGTGTTTTACATTTTCCAGTTTTATTGAATTACTACCTATGTCTCACACAAGGGGGTGGCATTGTCTATGGAATAGTCCTCATACATTTCCTCATAACAAAGCATATCTTACTTATCAATGGCTCTTTTACTTGTAAGGGGTAGGACTGGGCTGAATGTGTTTTTGAAACAATTGTAAAGACTTTATGGTCTAATTTCAAACAGGATTATACTTAATCCTCAGGCAAAGAAAAAAAAATAAACACTATAAATGCATACGCATTTGTGTCCTGACAGAAATGTTATATCTTTGTCCTATCGCTCAGTCAAGCAGGCAGTCTAGACCGAGAAGCTCTAATGCCACCTGACAACTGATCTGACATCAGACACAGTCTGTCACACGCATGGTCCCGCTTTTCAACACGTGTGCCTTATTGTGATGTGGGCCAATGACAGTGCTCAGCATAATGTCCAAACATTTTATGACAGGGGTGTCAGGAAGCATTACAAGTGCTTAAAGCATGACAAGAAAGCTGTGGAAATTACTTACAGCAGACATGGAGCCATCTCTTTATTAACCGAATGCCAATTACACACCATAAATCATTCAAACGGCTCCTGTAGCTTTGTCCAGGGGTGTAGTCTGGCACATAAAATCCACAAGCCTGTGACTGACTGCTGAAGTGAATGGATGAAAATAGTCCACTGCTTAGGGCTGCACTGCATCTGCCTGGCCCCATCACCCACCATCCACCCCAGTGAATGTCTGCCATTTTGAGGCTGCAGGAGGTGGTCCAGAAGGGCCTGCTGTGGTTCCACAGCTTGATCTAGATGATAAGCAATGGGCATGTCATGATGAAAGACTGGAAAGCTGGTATTTTGTGTGAACCTCTTCATGACCTCAGCGTCTCATCAATGCATCGATTGTGGCTAGTCAATTGGGTGGCTAATCAATATTCCTCAAGCCTGCACTGCACTGGCTACTGCCAAAATTCCCACCAAACTCAACATCCAAAATCAGAAAATAGAGTGAATTAGGTCCACAAAAATGTTTAACACTAGAAAATGGGAAACATTGGTTGTCAATGACATACTGCACTGGGCAATAGGAAACAACAATCCACAACAAAATCCAACATTGCAAACAGAATAATTTTGGTCCACAACACCACTCAACAGTAGAAATAGAAAAATGTAAGTACACAGCATTCAACAGCAGAAATGGAAGGGCGTGGTTCCACAACAACACTCGACTGCAGAAAAACAACATTTTTATCCACACATTAAATTAACAGCAAAAATATACAAATTTAGTCTGGTCAGTATCCACCACACAAGTTACAAAAAGCTAAAATGCAAACTCAAGCTGACATACACACTACATTCAGGCTGTTATAAATCAATAGTTAAACCTTATTAATTGTCATTTCTTTGCATGGATGGGCTAGAAGGTAACTCACAAACAGATGGGCTGCAGTCACTGACTGTTTATCTACAAAGTGCACTTACAGTAGGTGTACTTAATGAGCTGGCACTGCAGTGTACATGAAACTAATACTGCAGGTTTGAAGGTGCAGACAGAAACTGCAGTTTCTTAGAAGGTCCTCCAGTTTGTTTTTCCTGAAGGTCATTAGTGCTTCTTTCTCCATTCTGACATATGTAGTAACATCTGTTGGGGGAGGAAGGCTTCTTATTCCCCCTCCTCTTCAAACATTGCCACTCTGCAATATTTATTTGCATTCCTCCCACACTGAGTTTTTGCCTTTCAGCAAGGTGTCTATGAAAGGAAGAATATTCAGTTTGACATTGATTGACCTTTGTGCTTGGGTCACTGCTTTCTAGCCTTGAAATCCTTGCTACATGGCCACTTTGACCATCTATTTGCGTCATGTGGTAACAGGCCACAGCTGAAGTGTTGGTGTAACCCAAAATGAATTGATATTTAAAGTCTTCAGCAAGAGCAAATTCAGATCATATTCTCTCTAACTGTATTTGCACATTAGCTTGATGTTCAACAGTTTCACAGTCACAAAAACACAAAAGATATTTTATTAAACATGATAACAATCCTGAGAATTGGACCGGACACTTCCCTGTATTAGAGGCCGAGTCAGTCTATGCTCTGCTGGTTTCTCTCCCTGCAGGAGAGCTTTCATGGGCAGCAATAATGAGCAGGCTGGAAATCCACATATTCAATAATGGGAGATTAGTATGCCATGCATGAAGTGTCGTCCTCTTAGCTGCTGTAGGTGGAGCGAGATAAGGTCTGTGGCGTAAGCCAGAAAGCTGCAGTGCACAATCATCAGAAAAGACCAAGAACAAGGCTAGAGGCTGAGAACAGACAGCCTATGGTGAATTTTATAGTGGATTCATAGTGAAGCAGACTAAAACATGAGATACAGAATAGTTTGCATGACAGAATTTCACATTGTGACACTAAAGGTCTTTTATCTTATTTGCTTTTGATGCCGAATCCCCTTTATAAAAATCAGTGCTACAATGACTGTTCTTCTGCTTCAGATTCATAAAGAGAAGACCCCACCCCCACCCCCCGTGGTGCTGCAAGACTCTTTATGTTCTGGGCAGGCTTTAGACGAGATGTTGGAACATTGCTGTGAGGAGCTGATTGCCTTAAGCCACAGTATTAGTGTGTGTGGATACTGGAAGGTCAGTTCTAGATCACAGATGCCACTCCAGCTCATCTCGAAGGTACTGTTTCAAACTCCATCACTCCATATAATGTAGTTACACTGCTCCACAGCCCAATGTTGGGCCTTATATCCCTCTAGTCAACACTTGCCACTGAGCATGGTGACCTTAGGTTAATGCGCAGCTGCTATTCTATTGGCATTCTCTCTCTGTGAAGATTATTATACAACCTGTGTCGAGCAGCGGTGGCCTAGTGGTTAGGACAGTGCCCTTGGGACCTGTAGGTCACAGGTTCAAGTCCCAGCCCGGGCGTGAAGTACGCTTGAGAAAGGTCCCGTCCCACTACACCTGGGTTCTGTTGATAGCTGCCCGCTGCTCCACATGTGACGGGTTAAATGCAGATGCCACATTTCGTTGTGGTGCTTGAGTTTGTTCACAATGACAAATAGTGACTTTCAGTGGGTGGGTGTCTGGATACTTCTGAACATACAGTGTATCTAGTGGTATCTACATTCTGACACTGACTGCTTCCATGGCTTGGAGAGGGAGCTTCTAGGAAAACTTGAGCAAAAGTGAGTGAGAGGTCCCAGTTGTGTCTTTCAATTTAACACAGAGGATCATCATTGTGGAGGTCAGCGTCTGAGTGCAACTTTCTATCCAACTCTTCCTTTGACTCAATGAATCGTCCTCTATTGGTCTGCCTCTGTTCCACAAGGATCACCAGCATAGCTAAGCTAAGCTAAAGGTTTAGTGGATTACTTGTAAAGAAAATGGTGCAAAAGGAAATGATGCAGACCTTTGGGAAACTGACAAGAACGATAAATCAGAGCTTAGTCTTTGTCAGGCCAACCAAGAGAAATCCCTGCTAATTCAGAAGCGTTTTCCACATTTAAGAGCAAACCCAGGCTTGATTGGGGGAGTTGCCTTCTGCCTGTTCATTAGGCATTAGTCTATTTATACAGTCCACAGCAAATTTGCCTTTTATCAACCTAGTTGTTATTTGGCTGTCTTGTGGATCGACTCTTTTTAATGAACGCTTTCTGTATACATAATAATGGCTGCCATTGTTGTTAAGGGACAATCACTATTATTTTGAGTCATGGGCTAAAGAGGAGGTGTGGACACACTGTCAGGAGACCCATCACAGCGCTGCTAGATCCTCATCTCTTCTCTAAGAAAAGAAATGCATTGAATGCATGAAAGCATATGCTTCATTCAAATGAACAGGACTTGTTCTGCACAATTACTATAGAGAAACAGTTTGAATCCAAAGCACAAAATCCATAAAATATCTAGATGGATATATATGTTTAAAAGCTTGCACACACCTACTTAATCCAAGATTTTCTCTGCAATCGAGGGAATTAATAGAACGTTGGTCCTTTATTCCTGTAGTAACCACCTATTTTCTACTGGAAAAATTTTAAACTACATATTGGAACATTGCTGTGAGGATTTGATTGCATTCAGCCACAAAAACAGTGAGATGAGGTAGTGATGTTGGATGATACCTATTTTAATGGTCATTTTATTGCATTACTTTTTCAGTGAACTTTAACTTCAGTGTTGAATTTATTGTTGAGTCTAGTTTTCCCCCTTCTGAGCCCTGGTTCCTCCCGAGGTTTCTTCCTACAGTTTTTCCTTGCCTCTGTCACCTTGAGTTTGCTCACTGGGGGCTTGGACCCGGTTTCTGTAAAGCAGCTTTGTGAAAAAGTCAGTTGTAAAAAGCGCTATAGAAATAAATGACCTGACTTGACTAGTTATGAAACCTGACGAAGGCCTGCCTATAAAAGCATCCACAGACAGTATTAACAGTTCTGGGTACTTTGCTGTTTTGCCAAGCAAATGAAATCAGTTCCGCAAAAAAAAGACATCAAGACAAACCATTCGGCATTATTATTTTACTAAAAAAATGAAGATCAAAATAAATATTTACAATTTAAGCCAATGTAGGACACCCATTTCCTTTGAGCTTTACAGAGCTACAGAGCAAAGCTCACAGCCCATTAACATGTAATGATCCTCAGTATGTACCAGGGCTGCTGTACCTATTTGCGTATGTGTGTGAAGTAGTAACAGACTCCATTTACTTCATCACTGCACTGAAGTACTGAAATAGTTTTTTTTTTCAAGGCTCTGTACTTTGCTTGATAACTCATTTCCTGGCAACTTCTACCCAACTACACAAAAGCAAAAAATTGCACTTGATCCAGCACATTTTCTCTAATACACAAAATTACATTTTTTTAAGAAAAGAAGCCTAGTATTGTAAAGCTTTCATTCATGAACACAGTGCAAACCTAAATGTACTCTTTAGAAGCATTTGCAGAGATGTAATATTTGGATTATTTGTAAATACATCATAGTTGGTGTAAAATTTTGTTTGACTCCTAAAAGATGTTTAACACAAACATGTTTACGTTGCAGATTTAAACAGATCTGAGTGAATAAATCACACAACACTTCCTGTGAATGCTGTATACAAAATACACTATATATCATGTGCTATCTGGCATGAGCTGTAATAAATGGCAAAGCCACTATAAGCACTTTCAGCTACATGAGTACATTTATAACACATTATGAAGCAGGAAAATAAGGCCTCATAAACGTTAGGAAACTTGTTCATAACAACAATACAATTACAGATGTTTGCAGCTTTTTTATGATGCATTATCAAGATTGGGGGGATTATTTTTTAGACCGTATTAGATTATTAACAGCATAATGACAACTGACATTTTAAAATTATATATATATAAACAAAAACAAACATTTGTATAAAAAAAGTGTTGGTGCCCAGGTCAAATTACACTATGCTGATTTCCTAAGTGAAAACAAGAACACATCCTAGACAGAACTATAGCCTACACATTTTAATACACATATACTGTTCATTTGCTCAATTTAACATATTGGGAAAAAAACATGGCACATAAATAGCATAAAGTCTATGTTTTATTTTTTCCCAATATGTTAAACTGAGAATAGAAACTGTTCACTAACATTAGCCAGAAATGTTATTTGTCAAATACATCATATATGTTTGTTGCTTTATATTACATATATAAACAAATTTTCACTTAGAAAATCAAAAAACATGTATGTTGACAAGGGTGCCTAAACTTTTGTATATGACTGTACAAGGATTTGTTCCGACTGTGACAATGTGTCATGTAACTGGTCTTCACAATGTATCATATTCCTGCTTTATAATGTGGCACGTTTAACTCTGCTTAACAGTGCTTATCACTGTGTATAGGGGTTTATGCCATTTATTATAAGGCATGTGTGGCACGTAATACATTAAAAATGCATTTATAATGTTTTTATAATGTACTGCATATACAACATCACTAGGAAGTATTTCCACAGACCCATCGAGAAGGATTTCAGTACTCTACTTCCTCTACTGCTGCATATACTGCATAGGTCTCTGTCTGAGAGAGAGACTGAAATAACAGACCAAAACACTGATAGAGAGAAAGAGACAGAAGAAAAACAGAGGTTGTGTAATCATGGAGGTGTATGTTTAGTTGCCTTTCATTTGAACATGAAAACAGAGCAGAAATTGCACTTTGTAAGGTAAAATGACGGTCTGAAGGAGGTTTGGGCAGTAGTTGGTTGAAAAGGTTAGATCAGTGTCCCATTGTGGTGTCCTGATGCCTTTATGTCCTTTCATTGTCCTTTTTATCCAGATGTAAGGTCCAGCGCCGTGTGGACAGGTTCATTCCTCTGGCTGGAGACAGCTCCATTGCTACAGGAGAACATGCTCAAAGGCCTGGTTGAGGTTACACAGTGTTTTGTAGAAAAGGCCAAAGCTGGGCTCTGACCATGGCTCTCAACAATACAGTGTCTTCATAGTTTTCAGTGCCTTTTTCTTTACATTTCTGTCTTTTTTGTTGCTTTTTTTTAAGCTTTACTGAAAAGTTTCCTTTGTATTATGCTTAACGTAAGAATTCCTACCACCCACATATATTCTCGTTATTTCATTCGTAAACAAATGGCTGCTCTAAAATGAATGGGCAGACACGGAAATAGTAAACTACCGAAAAATTCCGACATGATTAATTTTCATGTGTGATTTAACCAACCACATCAAAATCAAGAAAATAAAGTCTGTTTCTGAGGAAAATAAAACAGTCTAGAAAGTTCCATGGTCTACAACTGCACAGTGAGTATGCAGGGCATGGTGATGGGGAAGAGCTTTTATTTAGATATACCCTAGAAGTGCCCTTCCCCTAGATTCAGCTGAGCACAGGTTCACTGCAGTTGATAACATGCCCATTGTTTTCACTTTATAGATTTTCACATACTGTATGTCTATATAAATAAACCATTTTTATTCTTTTTTTTTAATCTTCACAATTTTCTATCCATTATTGCAATGAATTATTTTCTAAAGATGGTTAAAAAAGAGAATTATACTTTGTCCACTACAGAATCAGCTATTTACATTTGTTTTAAAAAGCAAGCGAGTTGTACAGTCTTCTTCTATTTACAGAGCAATGTAAAGAATTTCTTTAGTTATGATTTTATAGAATATACATTTACTCTTCACAGTTTTTTAGTAAGCATCATTAATACTGTTTGATTTATTATTATTCATATTACAATTGAAACCCTCTCGGGCGTACGAATGCCCGTTTAATCTAACTGTACTGAGATGAACATCTCAATGCTTTAGTTTGGCAAGGATTATAATCAGGTGTTAAAACAAGCCCATTCACACGTCATTCTGCCAAACGATTCAAGTTAACCTGTGTTTCAGAATTACAGTTTAGTGGTCCTCTTACCCTCTTTGTCCTTCACTTCTCCTCGCCGTTTGCTCCTTCTTGTGCAGCCCTGAGCGCAAGTTCAAAACAGAGGCTGCAGAAAGAGGTTGCAGGCTTCTTCTCGTCTGTGCTGAAAATGTCTCTCGCAAATCTCATTGCGGCCCCACAGTGAGTCTGTACTTTCTCCCCCTAGTGTTTTTCAGAGTACGGAGCAGCCGAAGGGCCCCTGATCGTCCATCTAAAACTTGGTCACGGTGATTGCTCAGCTCTGTACTGTTGTTGCTGTTTGGGTTGGTTGTTCTGCTGTTTGTGGTTCTGTAGAATTTTTAAGGCACTTGATCGTTTTTGGTTTTTCACGGCAAGTCAGATGAGACCAGAGCCAGTCCGGAGCTCTGTCGCAGGGAGGGGCCAGAGTGTACGGCTTTAGGGCAGTCAGGGGTCAAGACACGCCCATTCTCGCCCACACTCCCTGTGATTGACAGTCGAGCCTTGTTTCGCATGGCTTCAGTGAAGGTCAGCTGCAGCATAAGGAAGGAGAAGGAGAGAAGAGGAGAGAGAGAGAGAGAGAGAGAGAGAGAGAGAAAGAGAGAGAGAGAGAGAAAAAGAAAACAAGTCAGGCCTCACAGATTTAAAGAGAGAGAGAAGCATCTCAAGATCATTATTTTTTGAGTGAACACACATTATCAGCAAGCACAGACAAAACACCAGGTTAAAACACACTTCAGCGATGAAGCATCTCAAATGCATCTGGCAAAGTCCAGGATTTCTGCAAAGCGACAGATTACTGTTTAATAATGAGGATTCCTAATGAGGGATTCTAATTTGTAGCAAAAAAGATTATGGCTTACAGATGTACTTGTGCACATTGTGGAACTATACAAGTCGGGTTGGATATTTGGATGTTATGTTTTATGTAAAAAAAACAACTTTCTTAATCTGTACTGCACTGTCGTGAAAAAATGTACCAAAAGACAAAGGCACGTCTTCTGTTCTTTTTATTTACAGCACTGTGCAAAAGTCTTCGGCAATTGAGAAAATGATGTTTAAAGCTGTATCTGAGCAGCGTTTTCTCTCTCAAAGACATTCATATTAAAATAAATGGAAATAATATTAATCCTTCAGTGTTCCATTCCATTATTTGCTTCAGCACATTTTGAGTCCCTATTTTATATCAAAACATTCACTGAGCTTAACTGATTACTCCAGCTATGCTACTTGGTTTAGGTCAGTTATGGTGAAAAAGTCACTGGCTTTAATAAGTTGACCTTTTCAATGGCTGCTAGTTGCAGGTGGTTCTGATGCACTGAACTGAAATGAACACACACTTGAGGACATTTCATGGATTTCTCTGATAAAACTTAAGATAATCCAGGAATTTTATTTGTACATTGTACTAATTTGTTAATGTATCCAGAAATTTATGATAAAAAAATCTCAACTGTTTGATAGAGGCCTATAAAAAAAACTAGTAGGTTGTTAAATAAAAAAAAATTATTGCCCTAAATTAATATTAAGTAAACCAAGTAA
>JBBPDA010000025.1:11572401-11584593 GCA_037974385.1 Arnoldichthys spilopterus
ATCTATACTTCTTTACTTGGAATATAGTGGAATATAATATTCTTTAATATATATATATATATATATATTTTTTTTTTTTTTTCCTAACCAACTACTGTTTACACACGACAGCTCATCCTCAGTCTTTTCACAGCCTAAGACTTTTGCACAGTACTGTATACCTCATTTCTCCAATTTTACTCTCTGCCAATTCCAACCTCCTCCAAAGCTAAGTCTCCCCCTATTGCACAATTCAACCAAGCTGGGAGGGAGGATGAGAGGTAACACATGCCTGGCATGTGAAACCAGCCACTGCATCTTTTCAAGCTGGCACTCACATAACGTCACTGGGCAGGTGAATGTGTTTGAAGGAGAACTGTCCAATTCTGTTACATGAGCTAAAGCGCAGTGCATCCCCCAACAAACACCAGCATTCTAAAAATGGCAGATGGCTTTGCACTAAACTAAGGACTGAAAAAACTCGAATTAGTGTATGTAGAATGTTTAAGAATATCCCAATAATCACATAGTTCTGGCGCACCAGCCCAGTCTGTGGATTTGCTGGTGTTTGCTGTGAAACTCTGGGTCAGTGTGCCCTGGGCATAACACACTGAATGACAGAGGGAGGGGGAAACAAGGTTGTTCTTCCCACCAAAATAACAGGGCCAGTTGACCTTGCAATGCTCTGCTCACAAATGCATTATTTTCATAGCTACTGGTTGCACAGTTGGAGATTTACAGCATGTTGGGAAAACAATGAAAGAAATGTGCAAAAACAACAAAAAAAGGTTAAAGATTTTTGTCAAACCATCTCCTGCATTGCTAATGTCAAAGGACATTTATTTTGTAGTGGGGTGTCCACATTTGGTGAGGTAACAGGACTACAGTCAACAGTTAACATCACTACACTGACTATTCACACCAATGTGAACTGTCACACACCACCTCATTGTCACATTTGCTGCTGACCTGTCCATTGTTTACAGTAATGCACACTGCACTTTAGGTCTATCTTGGCTACTTCTTGGTTTACAGTGATACACATTGCACTTTAGGACCATCTTGGTTACATTTAACATGATTCAGCCATCTACCTGCTGCTCACAGTAATCATAATGCATCTTGTCTTTTTTAATGCACTGCCACATTCACTGACCTTGTAACCTGTATGTGCCTTTATTCATGATGTCATTATGGAATTACTAACTAAGTTAGTGTTATCTGTTGTACAGGCTGGTGGTTTTTTTTATATACCATCTGCTGTTAACAATCTTAAGCAAGCAAACTGCAGAGATGACTTAAATTTATGTTCATTGTGATTGGCTGATTCCTTCTACATAAAGTCCTGAAATAATTTTTCCCTGTACTTTATAGTTACTGTAGGTGTGTCTGAGCTGTAGAGAGTACTGTAGCATTACAGAAACAACCAGTGATTCATTAATAATCATGTTTCCTTAGTAGTGAGAGTTATTCCGTTACGGTTTGTGTTCTTTTAGCATTAGTTCAGCATAGCATTAAACCAACTGGGGTTTAAATTCAAGCATCTCAGTAGATGAGTTGAGGAGCTGAACACATGGGATTCTACTCATGGGATAGAGCACTTGTCAGAGTGATACTGAGAGAGAACCTTGGTGTTTCAGCTTTCAATAGTTGCTGGTCTCCTCACGTCACACTGGTTGTGTAATATGTAAAATGGGGCATCTGAAGGGTTCTTTGTCTGATGCCGTAGAACCTTTTCTGGTTCTCTAAAACATGTTCAACTGTAAATGAAATGTGAGAGTGCAAAGAACCTTTTTAAAGATTAAAGAACCCCCACATAAGGGTTTTAGAAGAACCCCTAAAATGGTAAAAAAAAAAAAAGCTTTATACTTTTAGAAGGTTCTTTTACATTCACACATCTTATTTCCAAACATGGTTCTTTAGGGAACTCAAGTGAGTCTTCTATGATATCACTCAAAGAACTACTGTGAGAACTACAGTCAATATCTTCTCAGCAGTCTATGATATGAGGCAATCGGTTGTCATCATGCAAAAAGAACAATGTTATGTCATGACGCAACTTTGATCTCGTTGGTTGGCTTGGGATTCCTTTGCATGGTATAAGAAGTTGAGGAAAAAGACAAAATAATCAGTCTCTCAGCAAAACCATAATGTTTTGCGAAGGTTCACACTGATTGTATTGACAGGGTGTACTTTTATCATTTTCCAGAGATTTTTAGGAATCAATCAGATTGATCGAGCAGAAAGATAAACTTCTTCAGCTGCTTTAACCTTGTTAGTGATCTAAATTAACATTCTAGCCTGCACCACTACTCACTGTAGCATGGCTGAAGTTATATACTCTTATTGTACTTGCCATTTTTGACTTTATGGAGAAAAGGAAAGTGTGACAATACATTCCTCAATTTCATCAACAAAAGCTGTTCAAACTGAGTGGAGGAGAGAGACTTATAATGATATAGCAAGTAAGCAATGTCCACGCAATGAAAATGCCCTAAAAACTTTTTACATGCATACAAAAAAAACCTCATCTGAAATGAATGTATATTTTGAGAAAAAAATATTCAGCAAAGTGTATCAGACCTCACAACAATAGCTATGAAACAATGCACTTGTGTACAGAGCATGGCAGGGTCAATCAAACTCTCTGGAGCATCAATGGGATTCAAATTATTATTAGCAAAGTGTGGCTACTATGACTACAGACAAATGTGCAAAATGCAGGAGTCTCCACTTTGGAGCACACAGCGAAGAGACGAGATGGAGGACGTCACAAAACACAAGCAGCTTTACCACGGGTTCACACGCTCAACACGGCAAAGCTACTGCAGCAGTACAGAGGAGCTCCACTTACTACAGCAGGGCACCCTACGTACGTCTGAGCGCCTACATCTCTACGCCATCAGTCCCGTAGACGTTGTAACCCTCTCTATATGTGGCTAAGCTTTGAGTGCTGTGAGTGGGACTGGGCCCCAGGGTGGGGTGGGGTGGACTGGGGGCGGGGCTGGGGAGAGGGGCGGGGGCAGGGGCAGGGGCAGGAGAGTTAGAGGGGCGGAGTTGTTCAGGCGCTTCCACCTTCATTCTCTTGGCCTCGTTTCGCGACTTGTAGCAGAACTCGATGAGGGCCACCAGCATGGCCAGACCCAGGCCCCCCACCAGGATGTAGAAGACCCCAGCCACGTTACTGAGGCTGAGGGCCTGAGAGCTCTTGTCCTGGAGGTAGGAGGAGGAGGGACAGACAGTTAGAGGGATGGAGAATGCATAACACACAGAGACAGACAGACACACACACACACACCCATTCATTGCCTAGTCAGACACACAAAGCACAGGTCTGCTTTACTAGCAGTTAATGCTACAGACTACAATCTACCATGCACACCCACACACACACACACACAAACACACACACATGAGAATGTACACATGTAAATAAGTGCAAGTCCTCATGGGCAACATTTGTCTCCAAACTATCCTCAAACTATTAACATTTGCATATTGCTGTGCTTTCACTACTGAATATGGCTACGTCACCTTATCTGCTTCACCCTATCCAGGCATCAACCTTTTGACAGCAATTTATCATGGAACAATAAATGCATAATTGCTCAGTAAAAAATGCCAATAGGTTCTTTGTTGAACTCCAGAGTGGATTACTAACCCCTGTTATCGCTGCATATGTAATTACACCCTGTGAATTCTCTTAAAGAGATCAGACACAGGATTTAGTTTCTCATGGCTTAGCTCCACGTCTCAGGCTTTCCTTCCACTGAGGGGTCCAAAAGAATCAGGCTCATAATGGTTGCTCTGTCATGCAGCAAATCTGTGTGCCAAGCAAAAATCGCTTGCTAAGGCATAAGGCGTACCAGCATAGTCAATTAAGGGTTTCTGTATTTGTCCTAATGTAAGTCTGGTGACAGGTTTTGGAAAGAAAGCAAGACATTCTGAACTCAGGGAGTGAAACTGAGCGTGGCATGGAGACGCTATAACGCTGCTTGAAGCTTGGCACATACACCGAGGGGTACACTTGGTTTATTTATTTATTTATTTATTTATTTTTAACCTATTGCATAAGTGGTGTATAGTGAAACTGACATGTCCTCCTCCCCTAACAAGTGCCTGCCGCATCTAAACGCGTGCCTTTTTATTTTCCTCTTTCTATTTTCTCTCTTTCTCGCTGTCTAGCTCTATCTCACTGACACACAGGCTGTCACTATGTCTGTGCGAGCATTTAGACAACAGTGATGGTCCCAGACTTGTGGAGACTGACCTTACTTCCCGAGTCCTTGGGTCCACACTCGCCCTTATCGTACCACCATTTGTTTTTCAGCTTGTCTAAGATGCCTGATTCACTCAGTTTCAAAACGGCAAGGTTTACGGGAGTTCTTCAACCACGTAGGGGAAATAACATAAATAACATCATAGGACATGTTATTTTATGTTATTCAGTTACAATAGCTGACACAGCAGTTGCACTGGCAAAGTGACGGAGGACAGGGTCCCACTGGAGTACATGTCTCTATGCTCCTGGAGCTGAAAGTGTATGGGCCTGCGGGGGCGGAGCTACAGACATATGAATGGGACCCTGCTCCATCGCTTTGGGCAACGGGCACATACTGCCACGGACTGTTTCTCAACAAATGCCGGAGGCAGTTACTGTTAGCCCACAAACATTGGCACACGCCAGCAGAAACACAAACGTGTAATTTTGCATAGATCACTGAATCCACACTCGTAACAATAAAGGGTCTTAAGTGGTTCATGGTTTGGTTATATAGTAAAAAATGGAACAGAACCAGCACATAAAGTGGAAGTTCTTTAAAGTGCCCATATACTTCATTTGTCTTGCATGTTATTCCCCCCTGAAGTCCATTTATGATATTTTTGTGGGCTTACGCACCAGAAATGGTCACATTTCCTTTTACATGACCACATTTACATGTAAACGATCTATATGTTGACTGGCTGCCCTGTATTGCGCCTCATTCAACAATGAGTCAATCAGTCTGGATGAAACAGTCCTTTAAGATTTTCAGCTTAGGGCTAAACAGCTGCAGGCTGGAAGAATTCAAAATAGGCACTTTTTGCAGATTGGTTTCTATATATGATCTGTTGACTGCTGTTGATGGTATGTTTATTTCATCCATCCATCCATTTTCTAAACCGCTTCCGTTTCTGAGTCTACTATGTTAAATATATTAATATATAATAAAATAATATAAACATACTACATCAATCCCTTAAAAAGCTAAAAAATAAAAAATGTAAAAGTTCTTTAAATTTATACGGCCCTATAACAAAAACGGCTTCTTTAAAAAATCCATTAAAAGCATATTTATGGCATAAAAACTGGTTCTTCACTGGACTTGCGCCAAAGAACCTTTTGTGCCTTCGTTTTTAAGAGTGAATGTCCTTCCAACAATAAGAAAAAAATACTTTTGCCAGAATAGCAGGCAATCTTCAGGAAATAGCTACAAAATTGTCCTTTTACGCCACATATACCCACAAAACTTTCTTTGGATGCTACTAAATGTTGCGGCGGTATGGGGGTATATGTAAGCTTTTTAAAAATGGCACTGCTTTGAGTAGTATTCTGTGCCAGTCTGAAATGCACCATCATAACGCGTCTGTTGAAGCTCCTTTCGAAAGCCATTGCATTATTCATCCTTAAAGATGCAGGTACTGGGTACTCTTCTGGGAAAGAAAAGGAATGACAAAAGAATGCAGATTACGTTTTTTTCATGTGCTAAATCTTGAAAGGAGAGCACACTCGCCTCGGTATCTCCACTCTGAATAAGGTGCATGAATGCGGCACATCAAAAGAGGAATCGGGGCCTGAATGAAGGCGAATGTTTGTGCTCTGACAGTAACTGCTTTCTTCCGTCTCCCGTCACAGGCTAAATGAGTTTGTAGCGATGGTCAGGTGTGTGTGTGTGTGTGTGTGTGTGGTGGCCCTGGCAGATGTGCCCGTTACAGAGGAATCTGTTTACCCGCATTTGTTGACATAGTGGCTAACCTTCTCACCACCTCCTCCGCTGCCACACTCTCCTTTGTCGTACCACCACTTGTTTTTCAATTTGTCCAACAGGCCTTGTTCATTCAGTTTTAAAACTGCCAGGTTAACTGCACTTCTTGAAACGATAAAACATAGTTTGTCAGAGTGAGCAGAACCCAATCAGAGGAAATTAGAGAAAACAAATATCTATATATACAGGGGTGGAAAGGGCTAGAGCTTCAGTCCCCCCACCCCCCCACCCTCCCCACATAACACACATAAACAAAGAACACATGGACAAACCTCTCTTTTCCCATGCTGCCATATAAACACACATGATTTGTTCCTAACAAGAACAACACAGGACCGCTAATATGAAAGAAGTGAAAAATCTATACCTATTCTGCGCATACTCTCTCTCTTCCCTCTCTCCTTCTATTTTTTGCTCTTCCTCATCCTTCCTCATTACTCTATAGTCAATATTGCTTTGAGAGACGCAGAGGACCTTCACAGTATTGAATACCTGTTTCTATCCCCCTGGGCTACTTTCGAATAGTCTAAATGAGCTCAGAGCATTTGGAAAAGTGCTGAGTAAGGCATATCCCTGCCTCAAAATTCAGTTATCCTCAAGCCACATTTTCACTTGTCATCAAGGACCTATACAGCCCGACATCCACTTGCTAGCAATACATTAAAGCCCTTAAAAACATGGGCTTCTTTCCATATGCACGCTTTAAAAATTTTTTGAGCACTGCTATCAGAAAACCATGTGAAAAAACAACATTTGAAAAAAAATGTGGGTGTGAAGAACCTTATGAAAGCTTTAAAGAACATTTGCATGATCAGGGTTCTCTATAAAGTTAAAGCTTTACACTATGTGCAGGTTCTTTCAATTTCACATAAGATATTACTGCTGTCTTATCAAAATATTCTGATCGGTTCTAGTTATCTCTGCAGATACAGGTTTTCGTTATGATGATGTAATACCTAATGTAAACAATGAGGCAATGCTTGTGACAGGGGTTGCATAGTCTAGTCAACTAGTTGACCAATAAATCCACCAGTCAGCGCTGCGAACAGCAGTTGAGTAGCCAAGGACAGTGCCTGAAATACAGTGGGGGTACAGCAGTGAACAGGCAGGAGAAAGGAACACAAGTACATCACACACTAAGTGTTTTATTAGTGCAGAAACACTGCACAAAGTCCAGCTCCGCTGGAAGACATGAAACACAGCCATGAAAACTACAGGCTTCTTTGGCTGACATGCAAAATGACTAACACCAGGCTGCTGTTTGAGCATTTCATGCCCACAATAACATCAGACATGCATGGCAAGTGCATTGGCCGGCAAACAAGGGCATTGCGTTTACTTACTACTTACCAACAGCCTCAGACTAAATTCAGGAACAACTTTTATCAACACGCTGTTTCTCTTTGGAATACCGGTGCATCGAAGTGCGGATAAAGAGCCCGTTATGTGTGCTGATTTAAGCAGAGTCTGTGTGCAGAGTCTGAGACTAAGGTCTAACTAACTGAAACACACTGCACTGCATTTCTACATTAAAATCTTCCTAAAATTTAGCTACTACCAATTATTTCCCACATGACTGGTACACCATTTTGTTTGTATTGACGACTAGTTGACTAGTAAAAATGAAGAGCTGTGCAACCCCTATGCATGATCACAAATGAAAACATTATGAAAAAAAATTCCTAATAGAAATTTGGAAAAAAGGCAGTTTATGGATTCATATTTTCTATGGTTTCAAGAGAGGTTTATCCTAAATACAGTTTATCCTGAATGCAGCACTGACAAAGACACAGCCCACAGGGACAAGACTACTGTGGAAAAAAAAGAAAACGGAATGCAGAGAGGCCCGTCTGAGCTAAGGAGGGGAAGAGACAGAAGAGAGTTAAAGAGTGCTGGAGACGTGGAGCTGAGGGAAAGCCTCAGCTCTGCTCTGACACCACACACGCACGCGCACATGCACACAGACACACAGACACGCGCACTCACACAGGCACACACATACACCTCTCTCTGCCATGCTGGCGGAGGCCCTTTTCCTCACACCCAGGAGTGACAGACAGACGATGGTAACTTGAGCAAAATGGCTGACCCAGGGAGCTACCCTCATCTGTAAGTTACTCATCTCACCAAGGTCAGAAAGAAAAGCCTGGGCAATTCTGGACTTCCTTAAGAGACCAAAAGTGGTGGAGTTTACAGACTGAATGGTTTTAAATGGTCAGACTTGGTGCTAATCTAAGCACTAGGTATGTGTATGCCCATATCCACACACACGTATCATGTTTAGCATTGAAGTCATTTCTTTCAGGCCCTCCTTCCAGTCTGTAAATTCTCCAGTTAGTGTGAGAGCAGGGCAATGTCAGAGCAGGCTGGGCATTCACTGGACTCTCTATTCAAACATATGCATTATCATCCCCATCCCACTATAAAAGCATCTCAATATCAGTTACATCCACATGCAACCTGAGTCTCATTAACAAACAAACAAACAAGCAAAAAATGACCACAGCCGTAACCCACCCCACATAACGGTGCTAAAGTAAGCAAGAGAAGCAAACCAAAGAGCAAAATAAAAAAAAGAAAGAAAATATATAGTAGAGATAGGCACGCCAGGGAAGGTGGAATACCATAACAACACGTGACATATTGTTATACTACTCCACCCACCTTAACTGTGAGCCCTTGGGCGTGGCCACTCCGTAGCCTTTGGAGTCCAGGTTGCCTCCGACCTTCATGGTGTCGCAGGGCTTGCGCTGCTCCGTGTACTCGTTCATGGTGGACTCCAGCAGGAAGGCGTACTTTCCTTTTGATTTCCTCACCCGAGCCACACCTTCCGCTGTCGTCTTAGTGAACACTGTGGGCTCGGCCGACTTCATGTAGCCCCACATTTTCTCATATACAGCGATCTTTGACCTCTGAGAGGCAGGTAGAGAAAAGGCCATTCAAGTGGACAAATGCATGGGTCAAAGGTTGTGTCAAGGTAGCCGTCATTCAGTGCATACGCTCAGAATAATGGAATAAAGTGTCATATTAATATTATTTTTTTATTCTATTCAATAACATACAACGTGTGCTGAAAATATATTGTCTTTGTGGCTTTAATCAATATTTCAGATTTTTATGAAAAAAAACATTTTCATAGAGACGTCTGCCTCACTATTCAAAATCTTAAGTATACAGGAAAATCAGACGTGCTTAATTTGTAATGTACGTTCTTGTAAAGAAATTTCATTTTTTAATTTAATAGCAATTCTGGAGCATTTCTATTGGTCCATTCATCTCGAACTGTTCAGACAATGTAAATGACAGCTGATATGTTCAAATGATGTAAAAAAAATTATTTTTTTTTGTATTTGAACAGACCCTACATTATATACAGCAGAAATGTAAATGAATATAATGATGCCATTACTCTTGTAAAGATTATGATACTGTTCAGTACAGTATGGTACAGTTTGTGTATGTCAATGAAAAACAATGTGGATCAGGGGCGCCCAACATAGCGGCACACCGGTTAAATATGTAGATGGTTAGAAAAAACTCTTACAAATCAATTCCATGGCCTTCGAATCTACTTAGGCATTCAAATGACTTCATTTAAAAAGGAAACCATGGCAGCTTAATTAGTTAATCCCCACCGTTCCCTCGGTCTACTCACCCTGAAGAACTCTTTGGTGGAGCCTGAGTCTAGAGTGCCGTACGCTATTTCTGTTTGCTTGGCCAGGTCTTCGGCACTCTCAATGGGTGATACCATCCTCTCCACAGTGAGGAAGGCAGCCAGGTTGGCCGTGTAGGAGGAGATGATGATCAGGGTAAAGAACCACCACACGCCTCCCACAATGCGGCCAGACAGTGACCTACACCACAGTGGGGCAAGAAAGAGGAAGAAGAAACCAGGAAGGAGGGGGGGGGGGGGGGGGTTGCAGAGAAGGATGAAAAGAGCGTACGTGATAGAGAGGGGGTGTGGAGCAAGGAGGACAGCAAAGGAAAGAGATGTAAAAGAGGAGAAGGAAGGAGAGGCAAAGAGGAGAAGCACCAGTTAGCACAGCGTGGAAAGCAGAGATTAATGGCTTTGGACACATCCATAATCAAGCATAATGAGGCCAAGGCTTACCACCTCTATATGAGCACAATAACTGAGCACGAAACATGCAGCAGACCACCAGAGCGGTGAGACAGTGAGGGCAAAAACCATTGTGAAAATACCGAATGGTAACCCTGTGGCAGGGAGACTTCCCCCAGCTTAAGACATGGTCTGTCTCATGGAGCAGCACAGGCTGTTAAAACATGCCTTCAAGCAGAAGCAATCATCAGACACCCAGAGATCACGAACCCTGCTCTGCTGTTAGAACCTCGCCTGCAGTTCTGGCTGAGAGCTTGTGGTGGGGATACAAGAACAGGCCTGGGTGATAAAACAATAACACATATAATTGATTTTAACCTTTGCTACAATATCTGCAATAAAATTTCTAATGCATGTAAATGATCATGTTATCCAGTTTTGTCCGCAAAACTTCAGTAGTATTACTCTAGTACAGTAGGGGGCATTATGCGCCTTGTACTTGCTAGACAGCAAGACAGAAGACATCTAGCTCTTCACTTGTAACAGCATAAAATAGCTTGTCCTTAGTATGCTAGCTAGCTATTTACAGGACTGAATGTCTGAAAATGTCTCATAATATTGAAAAAGGCCACACATCATTTGCAGTGTGGAATTAGCCTTGGTTTTCTTAAATCATAGTTTATATGAATTATCCGTGTTTTGCACAGGTCTCACAATTTCATTCACACCCAAAACGCATAAACAGAAAATGCACATATTAACTAAATACCATTATCAAGTGATATGGAAAAATATACTGAGATAAGATTTCCTATATGAGAGGCTAGCCCAAGGTTCTCTCTGTGGAGGAGGACACTTCTTTGAGTGGGTGCCATAGTGACAGATTGGCAGTCATGGTGAGCAGGAGGGGACGTCATTGACGAGTATCTCCACGGAGGTGGTGTGAGAAAAGCTAGCGGCGCTTAAATTTACACCTTACACTGATTATGCAAATCGTTTCATGACTGAGAAAGATGGGTAATATGAATAAATGTGTTTCTTTTTAAAGGATACTGTGCAGTTCTCCATTGGCATGTACCTGCCATGCGAACCCACAGCAGAATTCAGCCTGTGAAAGAGCAAGGCCGTCACCCTGCTACATCTCCTGCACATCAGCACCTACCTAAAGAGAGGGCTTTGCAACACAGTCTCATGAGATCTCAGACTAAATGCCCGAGTGTGCTGGGTGTGACTGACGCTGGATCTGGCTGAGCGTTGTCTTCTGCTAAGCACTAACCTGAATGCAGACACACGGTCTGCCATGGTGACGTCTGAGGGACAGATGCATCTGGGATCGCAGTGAGCGCAGCTAATCGATTTGACTCTATAAGACAAAGTCAATTTAATAAAAGCCTCAATTGAGCGGACACGACACCAATGACTCAAAGCCGTGCCGCTCTGCTGCTCTGCCGCTTGGCATACAGGATCATTCATGAGGACATATGAGCCATGGACAAATAGGCATTTTCCCTGGTCCCTCCCATGTCATTGCTGGTAATACAGCACTTCTGATCACAGCAAAATGATGAGAGGCTGACTGTTCCACTGTAGTACACACAAACACACACCTGTCACCAGTGCATGTCTCAAAGCAGCTCTTTATCAAGGCAGTGTCATTAGTGGAGCGCGATAAGTGTGCTATTGACAGTGAAGAGCTCGGCATTTGTCAGTGCAGTCAGTACTTTATGCTCTCGTCTCATGTCCCTGCAGACTCTGCTCAGTGCAGTCATTAGACATCAAAAAGACATATCAGTTGAGCTTGTGTGCTCTTTTTTTGAGAGAGAGAGCAAAAAGCATGTGTGTGTATATGTGTGTACAGTGGTGTTTAAAAGTTTGTGAACCTTTTAGGCATTTCTATATTTCTGCATAAATATAACCTAAAACATTATATATGATTTTTGCAAAGCCCTAAAAGTAGATAAAGCAAATCCAATTAAACAAACGAGACAAAAATATTATACTTGGCCACTGATTTATTGAAGACAATGATCCAATACCATATATCTGTCAGTATAAGTGAAGTGAATATTTGTCATTGTGAACACCCTCAAGCACCACAACAAAATGCAACCTCTGCATTTAACCCAT
>JBBPDA010000025.1:11616144-11642920 GCA_037974385.1 Arnoldichthys spilopterus
AGAGAGAGAGAGAGAGAGAGAGAGAGAGAGAGAGAGAGAGAGAGAGAGAAAGAAAGAAAGAAAGAAAGAAAGAAAGAGAGAGAGAGTGAGGGAGAGAGAGAGAGAGAGAGAATATGATGATGAGATGAGAAAAGGCAAAGCTGACAGGGAGTATAGAGTGATAAGAGAAAACAATTTTGCTCACCAAATTTGCCATGATGTAATGGTAGCCTTTGACATGCTTGCCGACGCTCACAATCTGCGGAGGTAAGCCAGACACACACCGATGAGCAAAATCCGCAGTGCAAACACAGTTGTCAACGCTCAGACCGCATCAGAATGAAATAGCTGTGGCTCCAACCCGGGAATGGGGGTGGGGGGGCAGATTTCTGCTGTTTTTAATTATCAGTAATCAAAGACTCTGCCTCCGCTTATAATGTTCTGTCACTGCAGGCTTATTAAGTAAATAGCGTCTCATATCTCAGAAACATTTGACAGCAAGGGAAATCATTCTAAAAGGCAATCCTGTGGGACTTTGCCAGTGCAAATAGCAAATGACACTGTTACAGATGCAAGTCATTTTAAACATTATTGTCTCTGCCTCTTTGTTCAATTACAGTGTATTTTACTTTCATAGATTTTTGGACGGCAACAACAATGGGATGTTTGTGTTTAGCCATTACTGACTGAAAGTCACACAAACATGGTCAATAATAATGAAATATACAATAATTTGATAGTGATTATATGAATTTGATTCATATTTATATACAGTACTGTGCAAAAGTCTTAGTACCCTGAGAAGATGATAATTAAGAGCTGTATTTGGGCAGTGAGTGTTTGTTTTCTCTAAAAACACTAATATTAGAATAAACATATATAACAGTAAAACAGTAAACACTGATATTATATCAGTGTGTTAGCTTGACCATTCCCAGTTCTCTCCTACTGGATGCCCATGGATACTGTAGTTTCCATCAAATTTGGACTCAATCAGTTCTTCAATAGATAAAATATGGTGCTGATGGAGCTTCACACACATCCATGCAATGACTGGAGACGCTGAGGAGAAATCTGGAGCCAAACTTGTGTCTTCTAACAGCTCACACACTATTAACTACTGTTTAAACACAAATCTTCAATCTTTTCACTGCTTTCCTGTTTATTTGCATTGATTCTAATGTTCACTTGTGTTTTTGCTGCAGAAAGAAACTCACTGCTCAGATAAACAGCCTTAAACTGTTAACACAGGGGCCTAAATGTTTGCCATTTGCACAGTACTGTGTGTATATACAACCTCTGAAAAATTTGGGACGGTATGGAAAACGCAAATTTAAAAAAAAAGGTAGTGATTTCTAAATTTGCTTTGTCTTGTATTTCATTGCACACAACATGAACACAACATATTTAATGTTTTGTCTGGTCAACTTCATTTCATTTGTAAATATACATACGTTCCTGTCATTCAGACCTGCAACACATTCCAAAAAAAGTTGGGACAGCAAAGCATTTACCACTTTGTAATGTTGCGATTCCTCTTCACAACACCTAAAAGACATTTAGGGACTGAAGACACCAAGTGATGAAGTATTTCAGGTGAAATTTGGTCCCATTTTTCCTGCACACAAGTCTTGAGGTGGGCAACAGAAGTGAGTTTCCTTTGCCAAGGGCACTGACACAACCCCATACCATGACAGACCCTGGCTTTTGGACTTGTTGCTGTTAACAGTCTGGATGATCCTTTTCTTCTTTGGTCCGGAGCACACAGCGTCCATTTCTCAAAAAAAAAAACCTGGAATACTGAATCATCTGACCACAGTACACATTTCCACTGTGTGATGGTCCATCCCAGATGATTCTGAGCACTGTTGAAGGTGAAATATCCAAATCTCCTCCTGTCTTTCTTTGAGGAACATTGTTTTTAAACATTTCAATCATTTTCTCAAGTATTTTGATCCTCTGCCCATCTTTGCTCCTAAAGGACTAGACTTTTTTTGGATGCTGCTTTTGTACCAAGTCATCATTACAGTCACCTGTTGACATCACCTGTTTCAAATCACATCATTATTTAACCAATTTACCTCATTACTAGCCCTAAATTGCTCCTGTCCCAACTTTTTTTGGAATGTGTTGCAGGTCTAAATGACAGGAAAGGATGTATATTTACGAATGAAATGAAGTTGACCAGACAATACATTATATATTTAAAAAATTATATATATTTACATATGAATGATATGATATGATATATGGCCATATGGCCCTGCCCCCGCAACGCAGTGCAGCAAAGATGTACCTGTTCTAGCATGTTGGTGAGTCTCTCTGGTTCCAGGTCTATAACAAACGTTTTCTCCTGTCTTCGGTCCAGGTCCTCTAGGAGCTGTCGGTAGCTGGCATCATTGAAGTTCTCCACACAGATTGCGCTGACCTGCCAGCCATTTTGGCCTGCTTTCTCCATGATGGCCTGCAGGATGGAGTATCCTGTGTGACAGATGGGAGAAGACACTTCCATCATAAAGCTCTACATACATAAAGACAAGGTGACGTATGCTTTAAGCGGTGAGTCAGAGCCACTGAGCTTTACAGAGATGTCGTGAGCTAGCATGTTGATATCTGTATGCTAATATTCTCACATGACTGATGAACACTTCAGCTCATTTTAGATGTCACTCTCTCAACTGGTTGCCTACAATGTTCAAACAGGATGCACAACAATGATGTAGATGCCCAACTATCATTTCTTCAGGCCAAACTGACAGGTAAAGAAAGCTGCATGCTCTCACACCTCTGAGGTGATAGTGAGACTGTAGGAGGACAGCTCCATTACCAAAGCTTTAATTCCAGCCTGCCACGCTGCTGCTTGTTCCAATCAGTCCGGACTGATGTTAGATATGTTAATCTGGCTGCTCGAGAGAGGCACCAGCAGCCTCTGAGGGCCACTTGACTCCAAGATGAGCAGATGTCCCTGTAAAACGGATCCTTATGGTCACAATCAGAATTTGGCAACAGGGAGTGCAAAAGCTCCCTCTTGCTCCCCTAATTAGTGGATTAACCTATGCTTAATCTGGCAACCCTGCAGTTTCACCATTTGGGAGCAATGTCTGTTCACCCTTAGTCTTCTTTAGCCTAAATTCCCACATGGCGAAGCATTTGTGCCAGGGTATTCCATTCAGTGGCAACCAGTGATACTGTGTAAAGCAATGAGCAAGCTGCCAGGGTAGTAGGTGTGAGCGACTCCTAAAGACATTTTCAGGAGACATACACTACATGTCCAAAAGTATCCAGACATCCCTTGTAATTAGTGAATTTAGCTACTTTAAAGTGCGTCCATTGCTGACACAGGTGTTTAATCACATGCTCACAGCCAGTATAATTCCCACTGCTATTAAAATGCTATTAAAACGTCTTGAGATGCTTATTAGACTTGGGTTATGCCGATGCTAAGCTTTGCCTACAGGGGTATAATGACAGAGAAAGCATTCTCTGTTCCATCATTCAACACCATTTGTATGAGTTGGAGTGGCTTTTGTGACGCGGAACCAATCATCTAACATCAGGATACTCTTGTATCAACATGTATTGTAAAGTCTTCTCAGAAGAGTACATGTACATTTTACATTTACATTTATTCATTTGGCTGACGGTTGTCCGAGACACAGGAACAATGAAGCATTAGAGCTGCACAGGGCAACACTGAAGTGAGTGAGAAGAGTAGATAATGCTATCACAGCAAAAGGGAGTAATCTCCAAATTAACACCTTTGACTTAAGAAAGAACGTTGGAGAAGCAGGTGTCTACACACTTTCAGATATAATGGTGTATCACATTTCATTGAAATGTGTAGAAAACGTTGAGTCACCTTTAAAAATGCCACTAAAAAGTTAAACTTTTGTTTCATTTCACTGCATACTGGTGCACAGCTGATAGGACAATAAAATGCTACGTGACATTTTACATATTCCACATCATCTCTGTGGGGGGATCAGAACTTGCAAAAATCTTCCAAGAATAGGGCAAAACCTTAGATAAAACCTTAAATTTTGCCCCCAGGGTTCAAATTGTTGCAGAGTTCTTGTGGTCCTCCTGGTGGAACATCTGAAAACAATCGCTTTCAGGGACAAACAGTTCTAGGGACTTTTTGAGGGGAACAACCCACTGGAGTTTCCCTGAGAACTACACACCTTCAAGGTTTTTTCCCTGTTTGCATTCTCAACGCCCGTAAGAACGCTAAAGTGGCGTAAGTCAGGCGATGGCTGGTATAGCCAGAAAGGTTTTAAAATGGTGGTAACAAACGCGGTACACTTTCATCTGGACCAATCACTGTACACTTTTGACATTCATGGTTTCTCTTGTATTGGCAAAGTACCCACCCTGAAGTAGGAGCTAAAATAGTTCCTCAAAACTAAAACTGGTTTCAGTTCCTGTGCAGATGCACAAAAAGGGGGAACATCCTCCAACAGTCCAAAAAAAAATCCAGTCCAAATGTGTCTTATGAGGCTACCTATAAATTGAAGCATAATATCTTCTCAGAATATGTTTGTGGGGTTTACCGCTGCATATTTTTCAAATATTACTAGGACAGAATCTTTAAACATACCATCTGTGTATTTTTGGTCAAACAAAGTCAGTTTGTGAAGATTTATTTAAGATTTTTGAGCTGATAGTAAATGTGTGCAATTCATACATTTTGTAAGAAGTTTTATTGGATTGATTCTTTACAAAAAGACAGCAACTCTAGGGTGCAGCGACTGTGCGGGCTGGCATGGCGAGGGCGAGAGTTCTTTCTTCGCAGCTGTGCCATTTTTGGCCGACTGGGGGCATTGGCAACACTTCGCCATGGTGAGGGCAATCAGTGCTTATGGGGTTAATGGGGTATCACCTGGGCTGAAGCCTTTATAAGGGTGGTTAAAGGGCGAAGTCCATTTATTGGCACAGGGCCTCTATTCTCATCTAGTTTTACAGTAACAACTGAACTTGCTGTTTACCGGATCTCTGTGCCACATGCTATGAGGTATAGCTACACTTTATCTGTTGTGTTACACTGCAAAATGCATCCAAGAAGACACATCAAGCTAATCTAATGGCTTTAGCTTTTTTATGTTAACTTGATAAAATATATATTGCTTACAGTAGGTAGGAAAAAATGAGGCAAGTTTGTTAAGTTCAATAAGCAGTAAAACCAAATTACATTTCAGTTTGCAAAACCAACAGGTGGAATTCTAGTCATATGTTGGTTGTTGTTCTAAAACACATGCAGGCTAGTGAGAACAATGCTTAAAATACTCTTTGCTAACAAAAACATGTTAGAAACTTGATAGTTTATGGCGGTGTTGATTAAAAGTTTACCGTTTATTCATGTTTAGTATGATGAACACGTGAAACATGATAAACAACTGAAAACAGTTGGTCAGTTCAAAAGCCTTCAGAGTTCCTCAGTGTGTTTGATCATGTGTGGCTGGTTGGTGAGTTGGGATAAATTAAGCAGTGCATACTGGTTGCCTTGGCACTCTGGGGATTTGCCATTCCATAAATTTCTACTAGAATTAACACATCAAAGCTTGGTACATTATGGAGGACGTAAAGGCCTTGTTAATGTGGTAGTTTGTAAACCACATCAGTCAATGCCCAGTGATCATAAACACATAATGCATACACCAGTCTACATGTACACACACATACATTACATCCAGACATGTTACAAGCATGCACACACACACACACACACACACAGATACACACACAGAGACACACACAGAGACACACACACACCTGCAGTAATGATTTCTGCACTGTGTAATCATATGAAATGCCTTCACTTCGAATTTCCAGTCACAGCCCTTACTGCTAATAATTCAAGCCCTCAAACACAGAATAGAGTGCTGATTAATTTCTGATAAATCTGTAGCCTGAGGCTGTGTGTGTTTATGTGTTTGTGTACAAGTGTGTGCTTGTGTATTTGTGTATCAGAAATTCACATTAGTGTAATTGGTGCCAAATCAGCCCCTCCTCCTCCTCCCTCTCCCCCTTTCACCATCCGGCCCAGCAGGGGGAAGCAACAAGGCATTGGGCTGTGGTCTGTGGATGAATGAAAGGAGAGAAAGAGTGAGTGAGAGAAAGAGAGAGTAGACAGAACTGAGAAAGGAGAGAAATAGTGGGAAAATGTTTGAGAGAGAGAGACAGAAAAGACACAGGAAAGAGGGGGGAGACAGAGGGAGAGGAGGAAAGAGGAAAAGAGGCATATAGAAGGTAGAGAGAGAAGTACAGAAGAGAATAGCGGGAGAGAGAGCAAGATGTGTGTGAGAAAGAGAGGAGGGAGAGAGAACCCCACTCTCTCTCTCTCTGAGCCATTCATCATTTCTCTTCGTGCTCTGCTTGTGTCTGCTGGGATCTCTCACAGTCCAGTGAGTCTGAGCCAAACCCTCCCTGCCCTCAGCTCGCTCAGCCAGCAGTCAAAACACACGCCCACAGGGAGACACACACCACCTATATAACCACAGAAGCACCGACTCTTGAAACAGCTGTAAACTCGTTTAAAGGCTTTTTAAAGTACTAATATATTTTAGGCAAGTCAAATATTTATACCTTACGCATTCTTACTGCAATAAAAAAGTTGTACAAAGAACTGCCCACTCTATATAGACTGTATAAATACTCACTTGTGAAGTCAGCATTTAAAAATGAAAAACACCTCCATAAGCTGCTGTTCATATTGCAGTCAAACAGTGCTGCATTATTGCTCTACAAAAGTCGAAATGGGCTATAGCTTCCTAGTGACAAAAAGTCACAATAATATTTCATGACCTTACCAAAAAGCAATGACCCCTGCACACACTCCATTTGCCTTTTTGTACAACCCGAAATCAGAAAACGTTGGGTCGGTATAAAACGCAAATAAAAAAAGAAAGTAGTGATTTCTAACTTTACTTTTACTTGTATTTCATTGCAGACAATATGAACACAAAATACTTCATGTTTTGTCTGGTCACCTTCATTTAATTTGTAAATGTACATCCTTTCCTCTCATTTAGACCTGTAACACATTCCAAAAAAGTTGGGACAGGAGCAATTTCTGGCTAGTAATGAGGTAAATTGGTTTAATAATGATGTGATTTGAAACAGGTGATGTCAACAGGTGATTGTAATTATGATTTGGTAAAAAAGCAGCATCCAAGAGTCCTTTAGGAGCAAAGTTGGGCAGAGATTCGCCAGTTTGCCAACAAATATGTGAGGAAATTGTTGAAATTTTTAAAACAATGTTCCTCAAAAAAGATTTAAGGAATCTGCAGGAATTTCAGTGCGTAAAGGACAAGGGCGCAAGCCTAAGCTGAACAACCGTGATCTCCGATCCCTCAGGCGGCACTGCATCAAGAATCGTCATTCATCTATAAGCGATATCACCACATGGGCTCAGGACTACTTTGGCAAACCTTTGTCAAGTACCAGAATACGTAGTTACAGCCAAAAATGCCAGTTAAAACTGTACTGTGCCAAAAGAAAGCCCTATGTTAACAGTGTCGCAGTCGACATCTTTGGGCTCGGAATCATCTGGGATGGACCATCACATGGGAAATGTGTACTGTGGTCAGATGAATCAGTATTCCAGGTATTTTTTGGGAGAAAAAGCATGGCAGTGTCTGTCATGGTATGGGGCTGTGGTGAAAGGTAACTTTCACTTCTGTGATGGCACCATTAATGCTAAGATGTACATAAAGATTTTGGAGATATTTATAAAGATTTTACAATATGCTGCCTTCAAGAAGACATCTTTTCCAGGGATGCCCATACATATTTCAACAAGACAATGCAAAACCACATTCTGCACACATTACAAAGTCCTGGCTGCGGAGGGAGAGGGTACGGGGACTTGACTGGTCTGCCTGCAGTCCCATCCTGTCTCTAATAGAGAATGTGTGGCGCTTTTGGAAGCGCAAAATGCGTCAACGAAGACCCCGTACTGTTGCTCAAGACTTGTTTGCAGGAAGAATGGGATAAAATTACACCTGAAACACTACATCACTTGGTGTCTTCAGTCCCTACACGTCTTTTAAGTGTTGTGAAGAGGAATCGAACATTACAAAGAAAAATGCTTTACTGCCCCAACATTTTTGGAATGTGTTGCAGGTCTGAATGACAGGAAAGGATGTATATTTACAAATGAAATGAAGTTGACCAGACAAAACATGAAATATGTTGTGTTCATATTGTCTGCAATGAAATACAAGTCAAAGTAAATTTAGAAATCACTTCTTTCTTTTCTTTAAATTTGCGTTCTCCATAGCGTCCCAACTTTTTCTGATTTGGGGTTGTATGTGCACAGAACACAGAGGTGATCAGCTGGGTATTCAGTGCATTGGGATTTGGTTTTAACTAGTGGGCGATCCACGCACACATGAATCAAGCATTTGATATTAAAGTGAAGTGACTATTTGTCATTGTGAACACACCCCATCAAGCAAAGTGTCCCACTACAAAATGTGAACTCTGCATTAACTCATACACAAGTGGAGCAGTGGGCAGCTATCAACAGCACCCGGGGAGCAGTGCACAAGGGCAGTACCTTGCTCAGGGGTACTTTAGTGGTACCTAGGCCAGGACTTGACCCTCTGATCACATGGGCAAGTCCTTTTGCACCAACTGGTCACAACTATGGGAATTATCTCTATACACATCTGGCATTAAAATGTGTCTTAGTGATCTGGTCAATAAAGGAACAATGAAAATGAACAGTTGTTTACATTTCCATGACCTAAATTTCCTTTGGGTTTAATAAAGTTAGTCTGTCTGTCCGTCTGATTCTAAATGCACTTCCAGTCACCACCTGTAACAAGATTTCAAACATTTTGTCATTTTTGTTTTTTGTGCACATACTTTATCACTCTCCAGCTGCATTTGTTTTGAGAGAAAAATGCCCTTGCTCAGGTTCCCTTAGCCTAGACTGCTCAACACAAATAGTTCATTTCCTAACAGTCTGGCGATGGTTATGAATGTTCAGGTTTTGGGCAAAGATGTGGTTGATGTGGACGGTTTGGTCAAAGATCCATTAGGACACTTTTGTGTTCGTACTGAATGTTATGAAGGTGTTTGAAGGTGGTTTGAGCGGCTGGTTTAGAATGCTTAGGAAAGACAATGAGTAGTCTAGTTTGTTACATTACATGGCTGTGGATAGCTCCAACAATGTCCCAGCTTGCTAAGGAACAAAAGACGTCTCCAGACAATGGCTGTCAGAAATTAAACTGACACAAGTTTAATTATGATTTTTCATCTGTAGCAACCAGGCAAACTACATGTACAACTGCACGACTCCAGTGGCAGGAGTTAGGAATCAGACTTGACTCCAGAAAATGTGAATATTAGCATCACTAATTAAAACATATTACTACTAAGGCCTAGTCCACATGGGCGTTCAAATCTTGTATAAGTGAACATGCTCTGAGTGACGTAGGCATTTTAGCTGCGGTGTGTAGCGGCTACATTCGCGTTCGTTAGCCTCTGTTGAGCACCAACCTGCAGCCCAGACTGCAATTCTGTGCGTCACCTGTGGGGGCAGTAATCAGTGTTTTAAAATCTGTGGGGTTTGAGCTTCATCCTGCACTGTATTAATGAATTATGGATCAGTGGCTTTATTTAGACCTGAATCTTGACGCCGTTGTGTTAAAAATCGTCCTAATACGGCAAAAATATTGTCGCCGCTACTGGGATCACACTCTGACTGAAAGATCATGGAAAGGCTGTAGTCCTCCAGAGCTACACTAACAGGATGTAAATGCAACGAAGACATTTTCTTTGCGCTTATCCGGATTTCGGCAGAAATTGACGTCAAGAAAAAGCCACATGCAACCTTCTTTTGATGCCATCCGAAAATAACAGCAAAAAAAAGGTCACTTGAGTCCACTGCTGAAGATTTGATTATATTTTGAAGCATAGCAAATATACAATAGAAATAGATAAATATATTGAAATTTATGACATGAAATGGAAAATATAAGACAAACAATAGGTCATGAAATTTTAGCTGTAACCGATGGACGACCCTTTTCAGCTTTACAAGTTTCAGCCTGCACATTTTGGTCATACATTTAAATCAACATTTCTGTAATAAACTGGTAACTGAGTGCATTGTGAAATGCCATATTATACACCATGGAATACCAATTTAAAAGGCATTGTTAACAGTGAATAAAAATGACCATGTCTGTAAACAGCAAGCTTAATGCATTTATCATTACAGACCTTTGAAAGGTGAGGTGAATTATTTTGTGCATTCTCCCTGTAAGTTATCTTGGAAAAGTATACTTATATCATGTGCAGTGCTGATCATATTCATCAATTAAAAATAGCTTTTTTCTAAATATTCACAAAAAACAAGTACCTCAAGATCAAAATTTATGTACACAAATGTGCAAATACACATATTCATTTGGCTGACGCTTTTATCCAAAGTGACTTCCAAGACGTGTAGCAGGATGGTACCTTGCTCAAGTGTATCTCAGAAGTGCCCAAACCAGGACTTGAAGCTGCGACCTTCAGGTCCCAAGGGTAGTGTCCTAACCACTAAGCCACCACTGGCACTCACTAGGCCACTACTGCCACAAATAGAAAGATACATAGACAAATTTGGCATTAACACGAACACCACCTGCCTAATATTGAGTAGGTCATCCTCATGCTACTGAAAAAGCTCTGACTGAGGTGCACTGTGTTCTTACCCCTTTCTATCAGAGTCAGCGCTCACTTTTTAAACCACAGTAGCTCTTCAGTGAGATCAGACCAGAAGAGCTTGCTCCCCATATGCATTAGTAAAACTTCTGTGCCCTTGACCTTGTCACCGATTTACCAATTGTCCTTTGAACCTGGAACACTCCACAAGACTTGCCGTTCTAAAGATGCTCTGACCTCCTCGTCTAGTCATCACAATAAGGCCCTTCCCAAAGTGGCTCAGAACTTTAGACTCGCCCATTTTTCCTACTTCCAGTGCATCAACTTCAAGAACTGACTATTCACTCGCTGTCAAATATATCCCACCTTTTTGACAGGTGCCATTGTAATGAAATAACTAGAGAGTCAATGTTACTCACTTCACCTGTCAGTGGTGTTAATGTTATGGCTGATTAGTGTACAAGCAAATATATTTAATACACAGTGAATATACTGACATATACTTTACTAATTATATATTTCTTGGGACAATTTAGATATATTTTATATATTTTAAAAGTGCTTATAAAAATATATATTTTTGCATTCCCTCCCAAAACTGCTAAACTCATTGTACATATAATCACAAAACATGAACAAAATACCAGTGCAGTTGTGCAAGAAATAAAAAGTAAACACATTTCAAAGTACTTCTGAATTTTTAAAAAGAAAATGTTGCAGCTGAAGATAATAGAGCGTGGAAGCACGCTTTGTGACATCTTTGGCCCACTCAAAATTCATACAGATCCACCTAGAGAATTTCTCTGGTTACTGTAAGACAAACAATGCTAAACAGCAGCGTTTACCATCGATGCAATATGCAATATTTAAAATATGGACTGAAAGTGAGTTCTTCTTATTTTAACTAATTTAAATAAATAATCATGTTTGAAATGCTGTGATGGGTTGGCTTCCTGTCCTGGGTGAACCCTGCCTTGGGCCCATAGTCAGCTGGGATCAGCTCCAGCTCCATCGCGACCCGAAATGGATAAGCGGTTTGGAGAATGAATGAATGAATAAATGTTTTTTTTTTCAAATGACACATGACAGTGACACGAACATGCTGAAAATAATCTAAAAACGGCCAGTTTCCAAATGACAAAATTCTGTGCTTGTTTGAACAACACCATTCAGCTCTGAAGAAAATGGGAAGTAAGCCAGTTAAATTACTACAGTAGGACTGAGGTTTGTGTTGAGTGAGGGATTATTGATAGCCATTTAAATTTCGCTGGCAGCTTATGGAAACAAATCTGAATACTCGCATTTGTCTTACTTGTCTTTCGAAGTAAAACAAGTGAAGCATAAACATATTGACTAAATAGCATAAAAATGAATCGGCCGAATCAGACATTTAATTCAATTAAACGAACAGTTCGAAAGAACTGAAGAATGAATCAAGCTTCCCAATACTTCCACCTACAGCAGGAACAGGAAACTGCCAACATTAGAAAAACCTCTCCACATTCCTTCCAGTCTAGAGACTTTTCAAAGCATAAGGCTGAAGCCTAAATCAAAGAACGATTCACTGGTGTTTAAGTCAAAGTCAAGTCTGACTCGAGTCGAAGTCATGTGACTTGAGGCAACACCTCTGGTAGCGTGAACTGTCTGTCTGTGATCTACAGTTCAGTGAACTGTTTGCTCAGTAGTTGAACCCCATGTTTTTTTTGGACTGAAAAAGCACAGAGCGGCTTTTTTCAGATGCTAGCAGCACTGTTCACCCAGTCTAGGCCTACAGAAAGCCCACAGTGTCAGATGACAGGAGGATAAAGTGGGATGTATCAGTAGTTCATCTAGCAGGCTTTTGCAGGAAGTGAGTGCTTTTTGAAAACGTGTCAGAGCACAAGCCACAGCTTTCCTCTGGGGCTCCTGCCAGTATAGTGGCCTAGCCCGCTGGAGAAGAGGAAGAGAGAAGAAAAGACACTGATGGAGAGGAAAGAGAAAAGACAAGTCAGGGACGGGTGCAGACAAGGCTTTGATTCTTGGCTAAGGAACTGTTCATTAGGCACTGGAAGCTTGTGGCCTGGGTACGTTCCAAAAGAATAAAACCACAGCAGCCAACTCTATTTATAAAAGGCTAGCAGGAAATAAAAACACTTCTCAAAGTGAGCAGTCCATCACTTCGGGTCATCGCACTGCCAGGATTAAACTGTACATCAGTGCTAAACAGTAAAGTGCTCAAAACCACTTCTGCAGTGAAATACCACTGTCTCCATATTGAGACCAACATGCGTGTCACCACCACAGAAACCATTACTGTACAGTAGTGTTCAGCATGAAAACAGATTTGTGGTGAATAAATACTGCAAAGTATAGAAGCTTATATAACTGGGCCAGAGAAGAGATATGAGGAATTTTTTCTTGAGGAATACAATAGTACAGTCCAAGAATTTCTCTCCATTTATCCAACAGATCATTACCCTAAAAGCAAAAACTTGCCAATAATATAATAATAGAGGTAGTGGAAAATGTTGCTTGTTTTACACAATGTCATTCTCAGGCTATTTGCTAATGTAAAAATATAAAAAGCATATTATACCAGTTCTTCACGTGTTCTTACAGTCACACTTGTGCAAAAATTGTAATTGTAGAAATCAGACACAGGCATGTCAGTCAAATTTTATATCTACATTTTATAAAGCATTATTTAAAAAAACATTTCAGGAATAAAGTGCTAAATGTGTGCTTCCTCAACTAATGCTAACTTATTTCATCCTGCATCATTGAAAAAAATATACAGAGAGAGACTATTCGTCATTCTGAAGGCCCCCATCACACAAAGTGCACCACAACAAAATGTGACCTTTGTATTTAACCCATCCACATGTGGAGCAGCAGGCAGCCATCAACAGAACCCAGGAAGCAGTGTAGCAGGACAGCACCATGCTCAAGGGTACTTCAGTGGTACCTGGGCCAGGACTTGAACCGGTGACCCTCCGATCACATGGGTTCTGTAGACCTTTTGACAAGTCTCCACCATTAGACTAAGCATACAAATACATACACAGAAGCTGCAGGCAGACACATCAATGGTAATGCCACCTTGGGGCTATCAACACCCCAGCCAGAAAAATAATTCAATGAAATTAGCTAAAATGAATTAATTATTGAAAGGTAATGAGCTGCTAATCAGTAATGGACCAATTTATTCATGAGATGGCAGATTAGAACTTTTGATAAAAAAAAATAAAGCTCAGGCTCCACGCCGCCCTCTTCTGGACAGGGTTCACCCGTCTCAAGGTTCTTAAATATGAAAACGTATAACAGGTATTTGATTTTTTTAGACTTTTGTGACTATTCTGAATTGTACAAAAATAGTAATTAAATCATAATGAAATTGAACATTTCAGGACTAAATTGTCTTGTTCTACATAGTTCCAGACTTGCTGTACTGCTTTTCCAAAAAGCTTTAATTGAATCAGCTCCTGGTGAGGTAAACCTCTACCCATGTAACTTGCTGAAAGTGTTTTACAAAAGCAAGAACAAATCACTCTGGATGACCCATGGCCCACAGGTGTGTGTGTGTGTGTGTGTGTGTAGGCTCTTACCCCGATCGGTGTCATAGAGAAAGACAAAGCGGTTCCAGTCGTAGTGATCCAGGATGCTGAGCAGTGCCCCCCGTATGGAGGGTCTCAGCTGCAAAACAAACTGACTCTCGCCCTCGATGGGGAAGCTGGGGGTAATGAGGGAGATGTGAAGTGCTCCACAGAATGACGTCAGCGTGTGTACGGAGCGCTTGTCGTACAGGCCGAAAATGGCAAACACGCCCCTCGAGTACTGTGAGCAGACTGGGGGAGAAAATTGGGGGGGGGGCAGAGAGAGAGAGACAGAGTTAGTTAGGTAAGCTAAAAGTTTAATTAAACAACACACCCCAAGGGAGAAGGTACATTCATTTTCGCGTGTGCAGAATTCATTTGGCGACTCTTGAAAAATTCAGAAGAGCGCCTGCAAGAATCATTCAGCACGGCCATTTAAACACAACCTGTGCTGCTCGTACAAATATAATGAGCACAGTGATAAAATTTGAATGTTGTCTTTTCCCACACTGCATCACAGCAGCAGTAAAATAATGGAGCTGTGTGTGTATTACCAACAGGATTGAAGTAAACATTTCTTAATGCAAAAGTGACCTTTAAAATTAAAAATGTAAATTTAAAATTACTTTTATAAGCAGTAATCAGTACAGTAATTCAATTACTTAAGTAACAACACTGGATTTATGACACGATGACTTGAGCTGTAAAACTGAACACAAAACTTTTTCTTTTTTTAGTTTGTTGTTTATTTTTTTGTTTTTTTTGTTTTTAGTCATAGAAAACTGAACCTGGATTCACAAACTGCCTCAGCAGAAAGAAATCCGCATTTAGAATTGATTTTTGGTACAATGAACCTCAGAAACACAGAGGAACTGAGTCTAAACTGTGGAAAGCAGCTTCCAAACTCCAGGAGCCGAGTTGGGCTCCTCTGCTTTAGATTCAGTATAACGTGCAACTCTGAAGCAGTTTTCACACATGATCTGAGTGGAGGTCTTATTGTGTTTTAAACACAGACTCTTTGATCATGGATGTGCTGAGAGGACTACTGCCATGACTGCAGAACACAGAGACCACGTGTGTATCTCCTGAAGGGGGAGGAGTACTACAGCACCTGGAGCCCGGCGTGTGTATATGTGGGAGGGTGCATTATCCCAGACAATATCCAGACTCGATTCATGAGATCTGACTCAAGCTGAAGGAACACAGGTTCATATTGCACAGCACTCACCTAGCCAGTTGGTATTTGGTGATACACAACTGCACTTCTTTGTTGATTTTGGTTTTTTGGCCCCTAATCTCATTTTTTCTCCAGTTAGACATTTTTACTTACAAACAGTATTAACACACCCACTGACTCACCAGGAATTTTCCAGAAAACACCTTATCTTTTTACACAAAAATTTCACACACTTTGTGTTAGGGGGCTAAAAGGGATAAGTTGCTTTGATGACATTTGTGTTCACACATACATATTCCCCAGGTAAAGTGCAGAAATTTCAGGCATGTTTGAAAGGGGCTTGAGAGATAGGTCACTGGTGACCCTTACAACACTAATCTATGCTTACTTAATGAAAAAGCTGGTTGGACCCCTTTGACTATACGCTATGATACACACTGGTGTTTGTTGCCTATATGTCACCGTACATCAAACCAGTGCATACTGTAAATAATGAAAATAACCAGACGCATTACAGTGACTGGATCATCGTTGTAGTGCTGAGAGTGCTTTTTTTTACTGACCTGGAAGAAAGCTCCTTTTACAGTGCACTAGTGGCAGTGCACCAGCTAACTGGAATTCATCTCAGGATACCGTAAGTTCTCTACATTGGTGTCACCTGACAATTAACTTTCTATTATTTTAATATTTTGATTATTTTATTTTAGAGTTTTACCTGTTTCAGTAATGTATTTTTAAGATTATTGCATTTTTGTTTTGTAATTTACTATAGTAATTTTCTTAATTGATTTGTTCTTTATTACTTCTCCCTCCATTGTTTTTGTTCTGATGCTGGGCTTCACTGTAAATGAGGGTCACTTAAGGTGAACTACAGGTTTAAACAAAGACTGAACGACTGATTGACTGATTGATTGACTGATTCTCTATTTTATTTTTACTTAAAGTCCACTTATGTCTGTGTTGTTAGATGTACCAGAAACAATTCAGAGCTCTATTCTGATGGCCAGTTCTGTACTGTTCCTCAATCAAAATCAGTATAGTCTGAAAAAGGGTGAATGAGATGGGCTCAACGGTGATAGGCTGCATAGGTAGGTAGATATAAATGTGTTGGCTTCCCAAAACTAGCTTAATTCAATACAAATTATCACAAAAACAGTTAATTTAAAACCAACGTTTTTGTGGCTTAGTTTCCATTTATGGACCAAATTGACTGAGGAGTGAATAATACCTTAACAATGTTTTCATACCAGATCAAACTCTTATTTCAAAAAAGGTGAGGAACATTCCCTTTCCCATTATATGTGCCAAAATGAAAAATACTGTCTGTAAATGGGCAGAGTATGTAAAAAAAAAAGGAACAGACAAATACAAAAAAGAAAAAGGACCATATATCTGCTTAAAAGACTCTCATTATTCTGTCTTGTGTGTGCTGTAATTGCTGGTGTTACATGTGCTGTATCCATACTGCAGTGTAAAGGCTGCTATGCTGCCATTTGGCCCTGATTTGTGCTCCTCTAAGTTGTCCGTGGCTGCTAAAGCTGCATTTGAAGCACAGCTCCAGTCTGAGGCGCGCAGATAAATAAGGCCTTCTCTAAACTCTAAAACGCTTCTCCTTCCTGACAGTCCTGTGCACTTATTTATTTATTTCCCCCCACCCCAAGCAGCCAATTCGAGTCCTCAGCAGAGAGCAGCCTGGAGCTTAACTGTACAGTGCTGATGGAAAGCCTCCTGGCTTTGATGGTTTTCACTTTCCTCCTCGTCCGCCAAGCACAAACCAAAAGACAGCAGCATGTCAAAGCTTACAATGAACAAAACAATGCTTTGTTTTCCGCTCACTGCTCCACATCGGGGAAATATTTGTTAACATCAGGTAGTGGCATGCTATGGTGAATGGCCCATTTCGTAATTACACTTTGCCGAATATAGACCCAGCTGAAGTGTCCTTTTGTCTAGTTGTCTGTGTAATTCTTCAATGACGGTGATTGCCACGCGTCTGAGGGTAATTGTAGTTTATTAGTGGGGGTCTTATTGTGTTTTAAACACAGGCTCTTTGATCATGGATGTGCTGAGAGGACTACTGCCATGACTGCAGAACACAGAGACCACGTGTGTATCTCCTGAAGGGGGGAGGAGTACTACAGCACCTGGAGCCCGGCGTGTGTATATGTGGGAGGGTGCATTCTCCCAGAAGAATAGAGGCCAATCTGTGTTTCCACACACACATACACACAATCACTGCAGAGACCCCTCAGAGCCAGCAGCTCTTAGCTGAAATCTTAACACATTCACTCCGGAGCCACAGACAGGGGAAGAATACCCACCACTAGAAACCTCTCTCACTCGCTCACACACACTGTAGTGCCCATAATAAGGACATGCAATGCGACTCACACCTGGATATGGTTTCCCATCTAAAAAACAAACCTCAGCCCTCATTTGTACTTGGAATTAACACACATATTGGATGATCTGATCATACAGTTGCATGCAAAATGTTGGAATCTCTGGTCAAATGGCATATTTTGTAGATGTTCTGATTTTTTAATAATGCACATACTCTACAGAAAACACACTACTGCACATTTCCATGCACAATGATTAACATATTTAACATATTGGGGGATCAGGGTCACATTTGACCACATACGACGGCAACCGAAAGAGCCTTGATGTGTCCCCAACAGCAAAGCTCACTTGAATCACCACAGGTGAGATTAGAGCAGTTGCACTGCATAGTTTCTTTCTCCGTTGTTTGCAGCACAGGATACAAGTATACGAACAAGGACTCGTGGGACATTTTTGTCTGATGACACATGCAGCATGACTCACATTGGAAATGTGTACTGCACCCGTCCTCCAGTCAAGAAATCTGATCAGATTTGAGTCAAATGGAAAAAGCACATCTCACTGTGCACTGGCACCTCAAGACACATGTTCTTTAAAGGTGAGCAGGGTAGAGCAGGGCCGTATATTGTTCACCATGTATCCGTAACGATACAAGTATTTCAATATCAACGGATGGGCTTCCTACATCCAAAAATGGTGCAGCTTTCCGCTGCTGAATTTATGTGCACAGTAAATTTCTTTCAAAAATTTGCTGTGTTGTCAGTTAATGTTACTAGCAGTTGTGGTAAAATGAAGCCATAAGTTAAAGCTCTTTTGCATCTCCCTTCATGCTTAAAATGTGTCATTTCGACAGCCAATCACCAATCTAGATTTTGGAGCAAGCATGCTTATTAGCTCACGGACACTGATAAGACTGACAACTTAACTCGTCCACACTGTGGTATTGAAGCAATTCATTAGATACCATAAAAGTAAAGCAATCAAATTTTGATGCCTAGCACTACCCCAGAAGCTCTCTCATCCTGCTCAAGTCAAACAGAACTGCCGGAGCTGATCTTCTTATCCAGTCGAGGGAAGTGCGAGAGCGGTGCGGCTCACGAATAGCCCTTTTCACACCGCAGTCATTCAATTTCACCCAATTTCCACAGTCAACACTCTTTTGTCTGATGCCGAATAGATTCCCCTATCCTGTTTGTCATTTCAGCCCCCTCATATGATTACCAAACATGAAACCATTACAAGGAGAACCTTATTGTCTTGTTTTCTCCCCCCTGTCTTCTCTATTAAATCTCCATGTGTTTCAATTTGCTTCCTTTCTTCTCATTCCGTTTTTTTTCCCCACAGTGCGCTCTTACATGGAAATCATAGGCAGTGCCCGAGGACGCTGCTGAACTGAACTGACAGCTCTGAAATATATGTGCAAAGCACATTATCAGCATCAACGGCAGGGGGAAAATATTCCAACGCAAAGATCTCCTATCATAAAAAGCAGCCTTACTCTTTGAAGTGTCTGTGAGTGGAATGCAGTGACGTTTGGCTATAGGGGAAGTCCCTGCTGCCTTCATTACGGCAAATGCAGCAGTGGAGCTCAGAGACCTGGGCAGTGGTGGGTTTCACTGATGCAATCCCCTGCCTTCCTCCATCTCCTTATAGTTTTCAGCCACGCTTTCTATCTCCTACCTTCTAACTGTCTGGGGTGAACTCTAAAATCACCCCTGCGAGCCAATACCCGAGAGAGATGGAGAGAGAAAGAGAGAGAGAGAGATAGGACAAGTAAATGAAAAACAGGAGAAAAGAGATGGAATACAGGCATAAAGAGAGGAAAGAGGGTTTAAGAAAGAAAGAGAGACATGGGGTAAGGAACAAGATGGAGACAGAAAGTGTGAGAAATAGAGAGAGAGAGAGAAAGATAGAGAGAGAGAGAAAGAAAGAGAAAGATAGAGAGATGAGAGAGAGAAAGAGGGAAAGAGAGGGGAGAGAGAGAAAAACAGAGAGAGGGGGGAAGAGGGAGAGAGAGAGAGAGAGAGAGAGAAAGAGAAGGAGAGAGAGAGAGGGAGAAAGAGAAGGAGAGAGAGAGAGGGAGAAAGAGAAGGAGAGAGAAAGGGAGAGAGAGGGCACTAAAGGGGGACATGCAGGCTGCTTGTAGCAATCAAGACAGCAATCACCTTAACAACATTCACACCATCTACCCCTCCTCAGCAAACCTCAGATTAGTTGCGCTCTGGGTCAGCGTGACCTTTTTAAAGAGGCCATGGCTGTTTAGGAACACAGCCCAAAGAAAGCTTTTGCCTGACATTATCAAAACGCCCGGGTCCTGGAACCCGTTCTCAGTTTGTCTTCTATTGTGGATGCAGAATTAGCTGACCGTGTTTGCAGCTGGTGCTTTGGGGTGTTTGGATGTTACTACTAATTGTGTAAAGGTTTCATTATTGTATTTGCACTAATGAGCTGCAACATTAAAATCATTGATAGGTGACGTGAATAATATAATAACAATAAAACTGATAATCTAATTACCATGACACCTGCCTGGGGGGTATATTAGGCAGCAAGTGAATAGTCAGTTCTTGAAGTTGGTGTGCTGAAAGCAGGAAAAATGGACAAGCGTAAGAATCTGAGCCACTTTGACAAGGGCCTTATTTAAGGATCTGGTTAACTTATACATATCTTTATGGTGTGTGTATTCAGTGTATAGAAATACCTTATGTAAGCCACTCAAAAACACCTGTAAAACTGCTACATACTTAGGCACTGTTGTAAACACTATTGTAAACTCTAAGGGCCAAATTCTTAGACAGAAATTAAGCTCAGTCCTGCTCTACACAGCATTTTGAATGAACACTCTTCACTGTAAGGAAAATACAGCCCACGACTGGCCTTTATCCCTGCTTGGGAAACCAACCCTAAGAGTTTGACATAATGAAATTCCTTTCTGCACATTTTTTACACACAGAAAGCCACCGAAAAAGCTGCTCCCCTGGCATTGTCAAAATGCCCTGTCCTTGGAATGCACACGTGGGCACATGCAGAACTGGTTGAATAGGTTTGCAGTGGGTGCTCAGGGATTTACTACCAAGGTTTGGTTTTAATAGGCTAGATTATAATCATTGATTTAACACACACAGAGATCTGGTACATCTGGTTGATTGACAGACAGTCATTGCTGTGCTCTGGTCCATTTTACTCCATCCCTCACTACCAATGACCCCCAAACAGCATTCGGTAACATTCCACTCAAATGAGCAAGCAGGTCAGCAGTTATCCTGCACTTCATATAATCGATGTGTGTGTGCGTGTGTGTGTGTATGTGCGTGTGTGTGTGTGTGCGCACATGTGTGACCAACATGCTGTTTTCCCTCTCTGTGTGTCTACATCCTGGGTAACATGTCTGACCTTGGCTCTGTCCAGTAAGCCCTGTCCTCTCCTGAGATCCTGCTGATTCTTAAAGTGATGGTTCAGGCAATTTATACATTTTCCCCCCTTGCCCCAAATGTAGTTTGTTCCTTTATTTTTGTGCTTGAGCTCTGTGGCTAATCTAGATAATGGAAGCTTTTAGCTGTTAGCATCATGCAAGCTGCATGCTTAAATCATCGTGCACTTGCCTCGAACAGTGTCATGTTTTTAAGTCATCTCAAATAGACCTGCTTATGTGGTTTCTGACCCTGAAGCATGCACAAAATTGATGAAATCCAGGTTCCACGATGGCTGATACTACTGTTTCTAGCTGTGGGCTTATTTTATTCATTTTTTTCATTTTAGATAACAGAGGCTATTTTCTAACAGCCAAGCTGTAGTAAATATTTTGCTTGCCAGCAACGGTATTTTCTCAATTTTACACACTTGACAAGCTGACGTGACCTTGGTAGACTGTTTACATAATGCAATACAAATGAGAAGCCTTCACAGGACAGTGATACTAAGAACCCGTTTTAGATCTACCTTGGTGATCTATCACCCCAGAGAGTTCAGTTCCAGAAGACCTGGTTCTAACAATCAGATGTTACTGACCTTGATTATCCAATTAAATGGCCAGGACCTGCCAGCAGACCCAAAATTTTAATTTACACAACTGAGAAAAACTCAGTAACATTAAGTTACCGAATATTATGGATTAGTGTATAATTTAGAATGTAGGGGTTAACTGGACTGGACTTGGGCAACCATTTCATATAGTGTCAGACAGCTTATTAGCAAGTCTATTGGAGATGAGTGAACAACTCGACACAGAGAGATCGAAGGAAGCTTGAGGCATGCAGTCTGCTCTATGCTGGCAAGGGGCTGTATGCTTCCATTATTTCTTTGGTATATTAGCCTTATAGTTTCAGTGCAATACTGAACAAGAAAATTTAAGACATCAAAACAAGTCTTGGTTGATCGACTTCTTACATAATAACTGGAAAACTGTAAATTAAATTTTAGGCCGAGCCTAAACATTTCCAGTGGAGCATCAATAATCACTAGGACAAAGCGACTAAATTGCCATATTTGGTTCACAGGACTCTAAGTAATGGATTCCAGGTTAAAAATTTTCAGACTGTGCTCCGGTGCTCATGTCTGCAGCATATATGTCTCCCAGAGGATAAATAAACTGGCTTTTGCTGTAATTCATATGATCTGTACGGGGGGATCGGATGATATATGATCCAATGAAGGCGTGCTGGTATTGCTTTTCCTTTCCACACCCCACCCCCAGCGCACACACCCCTCTCTGCAGATGCTGAGCTGGATGAGCCTGGTAAATGTGAGGGAAATAAGCGAGGGTCGAGCGGCCTCCTGATTCTATGTAAACCATGAAATGCAGAAAAACAGAGCCTGCTTTCCGCTTCACGCATCAGCGCCACTGACAGCCCCACTCGCAGTGCGCTTGACTTCATCTCCCACGTTGCCCCTGGGAGGAGAAAGATGGACCAGGCTTTCCCCTGTAACCTCCCCCTTCTTCATGGCAAAGCTTTAAAGATTATGATATAAAAAAAACCCTGGCACTGCCGAAGACATGGCGGGTGAGGTGGGGTGAGGGAGTAGCTCGGTTTCATAAAGCTTTAATGGGTGCTAGGCGGTGAGCGTTTAGAGGCATTTAGATGGATGCATGCTGGAGAAGCTCGCTCTGCTCTGTGTGCTGGGGTGAGCTGAAATATGATATATCAGTGGCTCATGTGCTGTTCACCCAAAAGTCAGTTACTGTTATCAGTCACAACAAGGCGTTAATTATGTATCACTGCGTGATCGTAATCTGTTTCACTGCCAATTGTCTGTTTATCGTTATCAGGATAATTTCACATAAACTTCATGGTGTCCAGTCCTTGGCTGTCCATTAAAAGCATCTTGGTACTAACAGTTACTACAGTGAGTGAGTGATTATTTGTCACTGTGAACAAACCACAGCAAAGTGCACCACAATGAATGTGACCTCTACATTTAACCCATCCATGTAGGAGCAATGAGCAGCTGACATGGGCATCACCCCGGGGAGCAGGGCTTGAGGGCAGTAACTTGCTTGTGGGTACCTCAGTGGTACTTGTATCAGTCTTGGATTTGAACAATGACCTTCAGGTCACAGGGGCAACTCCCTAACCGTTACACCACCACTGCCCAACACCAGAACTGCCAATAGACTACTATTACTGACTGCCAGCATACATTGCTCCAAGTTACAACAAGAGTTAGGTCAACGTGCAGGACAAACAAAAGTTGGAAACACAGTGGTGCTGACTGGATGGATGTCTGTTAAAAAAAGAAGCCTGAAAGTGACAAGGGAAATAAAAATCCTCTAACAAAAGTGGGACTGTGCTTAGTTCAATGGATTTGCACATATAACACCAACTTTATGCACTGAATACATATGCACACACATTTTTTTAAAAGGGGACATTTGAATAGAAGTTGAAAAAAAGATCACAACAAGCATTCAGTCTTGACATCTGAAAGCAGATAAAGGACCACGAAAGTCATGTCATCCTTTATTTTCCCTTTTGTGAAAAGAAAAGATTCAATCTTTGAACCAGATGGAATGATGTAAGTTCCCAAACCAAACAAAAGCAGCAGCTCTGGGGTACAATACTGCAGAATACACGCGGTCTAACTAAGTCTGTGTGTGACAGAGTAAACTTTCAACATTTAAAACAGAAGTGTCCTGAAAAAAATGAGTCCACGCTGGTTGGGTATGTCAGTTAAACTACAAATGTTAAATATCGAGCCCTGAGCTGTCTGTTCCTCAGCCTCATGGCAAAGCCTCATAAGCTGAAAGCATCTCTCCATGAACATGACTTGCTCCTTCAGTACTAATGGACTTGCACATCACACGAATAACAGCAGCAGCAGAAGCTCCGCTGCTGTCTCTCTCAGAAAAACAGCATTAAGACGCAGCCGGAGTGTCCTAGAAAGGACACTATGCAGTGCATTATCTAGAGGTCTCCATCCGTAGCAGCGGACTATGCTTGTGATATGTGCATGCGACACAGTTTAAAGAACATCCACATAATGTAAAGGTTGTACAATGGTAAGGAGATTCTCTCGGCGAGGGGTGTCTGTATACAAAGTTGCAGGCAGAAGTTAAAAGAAATTACAAATAAAAATGAATGAATTACATAATCGATAACAATCATGCTTCATTGTTTCCACTCTCACCACCTTGATCTTCAAGTAGCATTCTTCAGCTTAGAGACCTTCCCATGTTTAACAGTTTTCCATCTGAAATGTGTTGTGGAAGGAAAGTGCTCCATAGTTTCTGATTCATGATCAACTTTAAACATAGTTTAAATTACTAAAGGCTCACTGACCGGAAACCAGCCCATCTATCTCAGCACTAAACACCAACTTCACTCCTCCCATAACTTCCTTCTGATGTCTGAGGAAGTTGACAGTGTATAGTACTGTGCAAAAGTCTTGGCACCTGAGAAAATTAGAAACACTAATATTAAAACAAATACAAATGGCCTGAAAACAGTAAACAGTGGTTTTATATGTCAATGTGTTGGCTTAACCATCTCCAGACCTCTCCTGCTGGAAGTCCAGTATTACTTGTAGTTTCCATTAAATACCTGTTGTAACCCAATCAGTCATTCATTAGATTAAATCAGACGCTGATTAAATTTTACAAACCTCTGCAATGGCTGGAAACATTGGAGAGAAATCTGAACTTAACCTGTGCTCCTCTAACCTTTTCTAATAAAAACCAAAACCATCTTTTTTTATCGCTTTCTTGTTTGCATGCGTTTATTGTAATGTTAACTTGTGATTGATTGATGGCAACAATTTGTATAGGTGCCTAAGAATTTTAGTGTGTGTCCACTGTATATATACTGCTGAGATGCAGATAAATGCATTGGCTCCAGTTTGTAACCCACATGGTAAATGCAGCTAATAAAATAGATACAAGGTAGATGGACTTAATAACTTATACACATACAGTGTATTTAAATCCATAAATCCTAAATCTAGAATCTTGAAAGAATGAGTGAGAGAAAGAGACAGACAGAGAAAAGGAGAAAGGCAGAAAGGTAAAGAGAGAAGGAGAAAGTCTATACATCTGCCTTATAACACTGCTTTTGGCTTGCTCAGACATCCAGTGTGACTAATGCTTGGATGCAAATAAATAAATGAACACTTGTCAGTGGCATTTGAGAAATTCGTCATCTCGGATATTAATGGTAATGGGGAGAGAGAGAGAGAGAGAGAGAGAGAGACAGAGAGAGAGAGAGAGAGAAATGGGCCAGTATTCCCCTGCAAGGCACACCCTGGCAAAAGACAAGCATGTATGAAAAATAGTGACCACACCTGTATGCTGATCCCCACCTTTCCTGTCTCGAGCTGTAACCCACCACTTACCTACTAAATGCCACGATCACGATAATCTCTCACTCAGCCCTGCTGCTGTTTTAAAAGGCATTATGCAAAAACATCTTAATGTGCAAGCAAACTGTGGGAGGGAGTGCAGCCAACCTCGGCAGAGCAGAACACACGCTGCAGGACGACAGGGGAGGACTGAGATAGAGTGTGTGACTGAAAAAAAGCTGACCACCACACCCAGTAATAACTTGCATATAAAGGCTGAACAATTGATAGGTTTTGTATATAACTTGCAATTTGACAGATTCTACTTTAATTGCATCCAATATGATCCACCATATGATCCAATATTGAGGAGCTTTAATTGTGGGAGTTTTTATAATCATAATGAAACCTAATCATTCAGAGCTTGAGAGCCAAGCGTCAAGTCTAAAAATACCCTTTTGGTCTAAAAAAAGAACCTTGTTGAAAAAAAATCAATTCAATGAAAATAACCACATTTAAACTACATCATCTTACCCATCATCATTCAGCCCTACTGCACTTACACCCTCAGACACAATGTGCAGCAAAGAAAGAGAATATCAACTGAGGGCATCTTGAGCAAGTGTTTTTTGTCCACCATTTTGGCCTGAGTCATATACTGATATCAGTGCCCCCTAATATCTATTTTTTTGTAGAAACCACCACATGCAATTAAAGAAATGTGCAAATAATCCAGTTCATGAAGGATATACTAGGCTGCCAATTTAGCGAAACTGCTACAGTAAATGAGTTTCACTTTAGTACGTACTTTAGTAGTGGACGCTGACCCTATTAAAGTAAGTAATCAGACAGTCTGTGTCTGCTGGACATCCAGGGAGAATCCCACATACATTATAAAAGTGACTTATTTGTCATTGTGAACACACTCAATCACACTAAGTGCACCACAACCAAATGTGACCTCTGTATTTAACCCATCACACGTGCCAACGTGGAGCAGCAGGACAGATATGAGAAGCGCCTGGGGAGCAGAGTAGTAGGATGCTCAAGAGCACCTCAGTGGTACCCAGATTGAGACTTGAGCCTGCAACCTTCTGTTAACAAGGGCAAGGTCCCTTTTTTGATTGTGGCTACCTGAGAACCAGAAACATGCAACTTCCTAGAAATCAGGTTTCTTGAAAGCAAAGGGTGAAAAAGAGAAAGAGAGAGAGAGAGAGAGAGAGAGAGAGAGAGAGAGAGAGAGAGAGAGAGAGAGAGAGAAAGAGAGAGAGAGAGA
>JBBPDA010000025.1:11643020-11663020 GCA_037974385.1 Arnoldichthys spilopterus
TACACTGCTCCCCGGGCGCTGTTGGTAGCTGCCCGCTGCTCCACGTGTGCACGTGTGATGGGTTAAACGCAGAGGTCCCGTTTCGTTGAGTGTGTTCACAGTGACAAGTCACTTTCACTTCACTTCTTGGACTCCCAGCCATGACACTAAGGTCGATGGGATTCCAGTTGGCTTCCATTGTGTGTTTTGAGTCCGTGGTGATTTTCCCAGGTCAGGGAATTGTCCGTCGCACTCGACCGTATGCTACAGACGTGACCGACGTGGAAGTGCTCCGGCGCCAGTGTGAGCGGCAGCAGCCTTCACCATGCGGTTCTTTCGGCAGGACTGTCATTTTTCGCAGGAGGACGCTGCTTTGAATAGAGGCTGAATGCTAATGGCTCGCGCGCTGTCTGAGCGGAGATCGCAGGAACGTGTGTGTTAAATATGTGAAAACTGTACAGTGGAAAAGAGATATCCCCCTGGGTACGGCTTCCTATTTCCCCCAATTTTCCATTCCATTAGGTAGATTCAGATGTTCCTTTAGAGGAGCTGTCTCTGCCTGCGGGGATAGAGCGAGGAGAAAGGAGCGAGGGAGGGGGAGAGAGAGAGAGAGAGAGAGAGAGAGAGAGAGAGAGACTCATTGATTTGTCGTGCTCCAAAGCTCCTCTCTCTTTGCGCGTCTCGGCCGGACGACTCCCGGTAGGTTGCCGACGTGTTAAATGTCCTGGGCTTCTCATTCCCGGCTGCGGCCTCTCCTCAATTTTCCCTGGCTCGCGAAGACGTTTTCTTCTGGACCTGTGACCCAGATGCTATTATAATATTGTTAAAGGGTGGATGTGATTGGATGGATGTTACGGAGACAACGAGGAGGGAAAACCGAATTTATGGCCGTGGCGCTGCACTCGTTTCGCTGGCTGCCTCTCCGTTTTTCCTTGGAGAACCATTACCGGGATCCCTGATTTCCTCCAAGGCCCACGGAACGTGTTGCCACACTCTGCGCTTCAATCTCGGGCGGACCACGCTTAAGGGAGTCTATAAATTCGTCCCTTTGGGATGCACCCCACGGGTCTGCTTACGGGACTTTCAAGCCCATAAGTAAAATTAGGAGTTGATGGCTCCAGGAGACTAGAAGGGGGGGGATTGTGGGATTTGACTTGTGGCTCGAGACCTGAGTGGAAGAACTGCCGCTGCTGAATGGAAACCGTGTTAACCTCACGCAATGGAAACTCCGTGGGCAGTGGAGGCCTAGTGGTGAGGACTTTGCCCTTGTGAACTGAAGGTCGCAGGTTCGAATCCCTGGGCACCACTGAGATTCCCTTGAGCAAGGTACCGTCCCGCTACACTGCTCCCCGGGCGCTGTTGGTAGCCGCCCGCTGCTCCACGTGTGCACGTGTGATGGGTTAAATGCAGAGGTCACATTCCGTTGTAAAGCGATTGTTTGTTATCCAAAGCGACTTCCAAGATGTGGAGCAGTGTAATGGGACGGTACCTCGCTCAAGGGTACCTCAGTAGTGCCCAGGACTGGACGGGACTTGAACCTGCAACCTTCAGGTCCCAAGCACAATGTCCTAATGTCCACTAGGCCACCACTGCCCTCAGGGGAAACTGTTCTCTGCATTCTACCTCAGAGTAGTGAGCACTAGCATGCACACCTGGAGCAGTGGGGAGCCACACAGCCATGGGGAGCAGTTGGGCATTTGATGCCTCGCTCGAGGGCTCTGCAGCCATGGGTTCCAGAAATTGAGCCCCCCAGTTACAAACCCGCTTCTCCAGCCTTTAGGCCGAGTAGGCCTAGGCCGACAGCGACAGTCTGGAAAGGAGCCGCACTCTCTTTATGACACGCCCCTTTGTGTCGCATCTTTTCTGCGAGCTGTGAAGGTCTGGGCTCCTCCGGCAGATGTTTGCGATGCGCTCAGGTCAGGAAATCTAGACCTGTCAGTAAAATGACATGGACGCTAGGTGACAGACCGTATTAGGAAGCCCATTCGTTCGTTTTCGGCCTATTTTCTTCCTTCCAAAATGAAAAATATAAATAACACACGTGTTCACTTTCGTCTTTTTAACAAAGGGGAAGGATGCCGGGCCACATGTAAGACCCTGTCCACACGAACATCTCAACTTAGCGTTTATCTGATGTTTGTGGCTACATGCAGCTTTTTTCCTGATGTCAGTTTCTGCCAAAATCCTGATCAGCGCAAGGAAAACTTGCATTCCGTTCGTTTAATGAAGTGAAGATGTGTCATTGTGAACACACTCAAGCACCCCGACGAAATGTGACCTCTGCATTTAACCCATCACACGTGCACACGTGGAGCAGCGGGCGGCTACCAACGGCGCCCGGGGAGCAGTGTAGCGGGACGGTACCTTGCTCAAGGGTACCTCAGTGGTGCCCAGGGACTCGAACCTACACCCTTCAGGTCCCAAAGGCAGCGTCCTAACCACTAGGCCTCCACTGCCCGTATATATGCATAAACGCATGTCACTGGGTTCACACTCGAAGAATCATGGGATAGACGCGGTCCTCCAGAGCACTAAACCTGTGGGCAGTGGTGGCCTAGTGGTTAGGACGCTGCCTTTGGGAGCTAAAGCAAGGTGCAGAGGTTAAATGCAGAGGTCACATGTCGTTGTGGTGCTTCAGTGTGTTCACAATGACAAATAGTCACTTTCACTTCATATATATATATATATATTTACAGCATTTAGCAGATGCTCTTATCCAGATGTATATGTAGTCCATATATATATATATGTATAGCTCTAATGAAAAAAAAAAAACAAACAAACAAGCTGTACGTGCCCAGGCCACTGCTCTAGATGTGGCTCTTTTCCCACACACTCAGCACGTTTGTGTTTACGGCTCTCAGCGATAAACATCTTCGGCTTTGCTCCAGGTCAAGCATCCCCCGAAGCGTTTGGGTCCTCAAAGCGGAGATTTGTGCCAGCGCCCGGGCCTAGCCAGGAGCAGGAAAAGTGCAGTGGCGCTGCGAGACGTCTCAGCCCTGTGCCCGGAGGAGGCCGCCGCTTTATTTGGAAGCAGACTCGCTTCTCTATTATTCATTTATGATGTTGTTCTATGAAGGAGTGTGAGAGCAAGAGAGAATAGCAAGGTTAAACAGCCCCCCCCCTCGTCCGCACAGGGAGCACACACACACACACACGCACACACACAGCCGTGCATGGCAAGCGCTCCACTTATTGATGTGTTCCTAATGAATGCCTCTTGGTTCCACATGCACTTTCGGCTGTTTCCTCCAATTTACGGCGTGTGCAGCGGTCACGGACGACCCTGCCCAGGTGGTCCCAACAGGTTCCGGAGGCCCCCCCCCGCATGTGATGCCTCTTTAGTCTGCCCTAATAGAACAGACGCCAGACAGAGCATCTGACCAACACAGCACCAGTGGACACTTGCAGCCACGTTAACACTGAGCTGGATGGATGGATGGATGGATGGATGGATGGATGGATGGATGGATGGATGGATGGATGGATGGACGGATGGATGGATGGATGGATGGACGGATGGATGGATAGAAGCAATAAAATGCAATAAAACCAATCTGCCATTTGTAAATGCTCTTGAATTTGTATTTATGAACAAAAGCATAAAGAAATGAATTTTAATGTTTTCAGTGAACAACTTTATTTTAATTGTAATGTGTTTAATTGTAAACACACCTCTGCCCTAACTGTTTTAGTGTGTTGCAGGCATCAGATTCATATACATTTAAGTTTTTTAGTGAAAACATTGGAAATCTTTTCTTTGTACTTTTGTCAGTTAAATAAAGGATCACAACAATGAACAAATCATAAATTATTGTTTTTGTTACACTTTACTAAGATGTCCCAGCTGTTTTAAAAATGTGGTTTCAATTTCAAAACACAGAAACGTATGTGCTGATTTTGCCTCATTCCAGCCAGAGCTAAAACGAGCGGATTAGCACTGAGCTGATGTTTGCCTACGTAATCATATTCATACATATTCATATGGTCTCTGAATGAGGATAAATAGTAGAGGAAGTGCACTGCAAGTTCCTAAAAGGCGCATCCTTTAGCACCGCACTCTGACTTTTAGTTCTGCTATACCCACATTGCTCTCTTTTTACTGACACTGTATAAACACCGTTTCGTCAGTTCTTAACAAACACTGCTCTCTCTCTCTCCCTCTCTCACTCTCCTTCAACATTTCTATTGCTTTTCTAAATGGCTGAATGCCAGGGTGTGCCTTGCAGGGGAATGCTGGCCCATTTCTCTCTCTCTCTCTCTCTCTCTCTCTCTCTCTCTCTCTCTCTCTCTCTCTCCCTCTCTCTCTCGCACACACACTTTCTCGCTCACCCTCAGTCTCCCCTCTTAATCACTCTTTTTCTCTCTCAGTATCGCTCGTTTACTCTCTCTCTCTCTGACGTCTCCCATGCACGCTCACACTTTCCCCTTTCTCTCTTTCTCTTTATTTATCTCTACTCCTCCCTCCCTTTCCGAAAGTAAAGCCTTCGCTCGGATCTTCTCATGTTTGATCTGATCCGCTCATGTCTTCACTTTTTTTTTTGTCCCTTCTATCTCTGCACATTTGTCTTCTATCTCTCTTTCTTATTCACCCCATGCCTCTTGTCCTCTTATCGGTTCCTTCCATCTCTTCCTGTGACTTCATTTTTCACTCTCTATCTCCCTTCTCCACATCACTCTTCTACGCCTATTTGATTTTATATTTTTTTCTGGGAACGGTCTCTCTATCTAAAGTTCCTTCTCTCCCCTCTTTCAGTTTATATTCACCTGCGTTCCTCCAGAGAATTCGCTATTTATCATCATTTTTTTATTTATTTATTTATTTCCCCCCTTCTTTTTTACTTATTCTTCTCTCTAGAACTGAATTGGAGAAAGAGAGCGAGCAAGTGTGTGTGTGTGTGTGTGTGTGTGTGTGTGAGTGTGTGAGGTAAGTGTGTGAGTGAGAGAGAGAGAGAGAGACCCTGGGTATCTACTAAAATCCCAATCTGGTTCTGAAGCAGGAACACACAGTGCTGAAGTAAATTCATGACATCTAAACCAGCATGGGAACAATCAGCCCTGTGTGTGGTAATCTAAATAACACACAACACGGTGGAGAGCGCTAACAAAAGCCACAGGAATGAAAATATCCCCGGAGAACACTGCATGGTTGGGGTTAGAATAAGCAATGTTGTGATACAGCGCCTTGCTCCACTCTTACAAATGACAGGGGTTCTACGGGTTACGCCTCCCTTTCTCAACAAACATGTTCTATATAGTATTGAAAAAAAAGTCCTTTGACTCAACAACACTAACAATAGTGGAGCTTGTTCTTAAAGAACCTTAAACAACAGGTTTTCTATGACAGAGTACCACTCAACAAGGCAATTTAAAATAATTCATGCTTTATGAACACTGCCTCTACTAATCTTCAAAACTCTCTTTTTTAGGGTGTAGAAGAACCATCTTTTGTTTCCTGAAGATCCGTTAAATGTATGGTTCTTTAAAGAAATACTCCAGTATTTTTCAAATGAATCTCTGTTTGTACACATCTGACACGTTTCCTTCTGCTTCAAGATAGAGAAGGAGAAGAAACGCCATGGACTCAGAAGTCAATGTGCCTGAGTCAAGACCATGTCCTCATTACTGGACCCCCCAAAGGTCCATTTACTCCCCCAAAACAGTCGTGATTGATGTTTATTCCCTTTATCTTAATGTATGTAAATGAGCACTGTTCTCACTGGTTTTCCTGTGTTGTGCCTCATTATAAACCATTCTGAACTAAAACATTCCTGCTAAATTCAATATGACGGGGGCTCAACTTCTGTAGGCTGACCAGGTTTTTGTGACATCACAAAATAAATGAATACATTAAAAAAAGGCATGATGTTTTAACTTTAAATATATCAGTTATGTATTATGGAAACAAAAGTGGCATATCTACAAATTTGAAAGGGTGTGTGTGTGTGTGTGTGTGTGTGTGTGTGTGTGTGTGTGGTTAATGTGAAGTGGACACTGAGGTAGCTCTCATGCTGGCCTCCGCTGAACACCTTGGGGAGCTCTGATTAATTCCGCCCACTCTAAAATTAAATCAGCGCATCTACAAGAGAGGGACAGAAGATGCTGGCCTGTGCAGCTCTGTGATTTAACCTCGCTCTCACTCTCTCTCTCTCTCTCTCTCTCTCTCACACACACACACACACAGTTTCAGTGCAAAGACTCTGTCTAAGGATGACGGGTTTTTACAGCATTAGCTGTCACATCTACTCATCCTCAAAGGTGCAACCCTTACCACACACACGCGCGCACACACACACACAAACACACGCACGCACGCACGCAGACACACAAACACACAAACACACACACACACACACACACACACACACACAGGGCACTGCAGGGTACATATATTTTCTGAAAAAAAGAAATGTTCTGAATACAGTGTCTGTATAGAGAAAACTTTATGCGAAATATAGGCTATTATTACTAATAACATTAGCCAAAAGCAGGCTTGGCCTAATGTATATGTCTACACTTTACCTCAATCCCAACACACTATAGACTTTATATTTTACATAACATTTTACAACATGTATTACACTTAATCTCTCTGCTTTACCATCATGTAATATGTGTTTATAGGCCTATGTTTTATTTCAACACTTTACATTTCATTTGTATGTACCATTTAATTTCACATCTATATGCTTTACTTCATTATACTATGTGTTCCTCTGTTTTACCTCCTACTACACATTTTATGTCTATGCTTTACTTCAGTATACTGTGCACATCATGCTTCACATCTCTGCTTTACCTTCACTTTACATCTACATTTTGCCTCAGTGTGCACTTTACATTTATGCTTTACTATACACTTTGTCCCTGCTTTTCCTTCAATAAACGCTTTGTTTTATGCTTTACGCCTCTGCTTTTCATCCATATTCCATATGCTTTGGCCTCTACCTCTATATAGTGTACCATATGTTTTACACTTCACATCTCTTAAGTCTACTACACATTTTAACAGTACACTTTATATCTTTGTTTTACCTCAGCGCATTATATGCTTCATCCTGTACGTCTCTGCTTAATCTCCGTGCACCATACGTTTTTCGTTTTTTTGTCTCTGCTTTGTATTCTTGACCATGAGATTACCTCTTGTAGCAATCTAGATTTCAGTCCAACTAGCAGCCAATCCAGATTACAATACAGCAGATGAAAATAGAGCAGAGTATTGCCTGTTTCAGAGACTAAGTGAGGTTAAGGCACTAGGCCACAGCACAGATAGCCTCTTGACCTAATGTTCTTTCTGCCAGCTTTCTCTTGGTAAGGCTGAGAGCATGTCAATGTGCTTTCTAAAAGGCTACAGCTCTGCTCCAACTCACACCACCAATCCTCATTCACACCCCATTACAGCCCCTTTGCATGAAAATAAAGCACAAATAGCCGTATCTCTGCTAACCTCGGTCTTGTGTTTTCCATTTCCATTTATTCATTTGGCTGACTCTTTTATCCGAAGCGACTTCCAAGACGTGGAGCAGTGCAGTGGGATGGTACCTTGCTCAAGGGAACCTCAGTAGTGCCCAAGCCGGGACTTGAACCTGCGACCTTCAGGTCCCTAGCGCAGTGTCCTAAAAACTAGGCCACCATTGCCACCACTTTTGTAATTTGCTGGACAAAAGAAAGACATGTAGCAGCATTGTTGCTTGTTGTATAAGAATTATTAATAATTATGAGAAATGTGGGCAACATCAGTAGCAAGGAAAATGATCAGAGATTCTTTATTTTCTTTGAAAAAAAAGGCATTAGCTCAAACATTACTACAGCTGCAAGTGACCTAATCAAATCAAGAATGTTGCTTTGTAAAAGAAAGTAAATCTGACTGAAAATAATTGTGGAATTGATATCACGGAGTTGCGTTTTTCCTCGTTTCTGCAATTTTATAAAATAGTAGTATGTACCGTCTTGGCTGTCTTTAATCAGAGATACCAGCAGATGGATTAAATTTTGTTCCGTGTCAGTAATTCACATAAATCCCTGGTTTTTCTATTTCATTCCCCACTAATTACAGTCACACTAATTAGCTCCAATTCCAAATAGCACAAGGCCATGATATTTACAAAGAAAAAAAGAACAAAGAGGCGCGCAGCCTTTTTGGATGCTGGCTTAGAGCCAGGCCACATTCTTCCACTAACAGGACTGGGTCCTGGCCCATTTCTGTCTGGTTCTTTTGCCCCTCATGCTTCTGCTGCCCCCTTTTAACAAGGGGCTTACCTGTGGTATCTTACTCTCTTTCGGGTTAGTCTAGTCTCTCTCTCTTTTCTTTCTTTCCTTAGGTCTAGATTAACACGTCATATTTAGGTTTAACTGCCACAACTTACCTATAGATGCCCTGCCTACATATGCATAGTTTGCTTGTGGACAAGTTTTACAGAGATCAGTCAGCCTAATGATAAACCATAGCATGCATGTCAGCTTTAGTCAAAATATTACAGCAGTCAATTGATTAAAATGCTTAATCATGATTCACTGCAACACTAGCATATTTGCCTTATATACCTAATCAGGCCCCTTTGTACAAAACAGACCTGCAACCTTACTCAACCGGTCGTGCGCTGAGGTTTGCTCATCAGAGTCGCCTTTTTGTTCCACGTTCTAGACTGAAAACACGTGGAGATTGGGCTTTTCAAACTGCTGCTTCCACAGGCTTTGAAATAATCTTACACTGGAGCTAAGACTGGTTAGTTCAGTGGAAATGTTTAGATGCGCCTGTTTAAACTGGCCTTTGGTAAATGATGTGGTTCAGCTTTGTTTTGTTTGTTTTATCATGTCTGTATATTATATTTCTCTTATGGCTTTGTACAGCACTTTGTAACATAAATATAGGTTACTATTTTTTTCAAATATGGAGAATATAAAGAAAGACCTTTTCATTAAAAAAAAAAAACAATGCATTCTGTTATAGCTATATGGGCAAATACATTCACTCAAACAATTATGTATTTATTCCTTTCAATAATTCAAAATTAATTTTATAATGAACCCGGACATGAAAATCACAACATTTCCTGAGGTTGAATGGAGTTGCAGTTTTTATCATGATATGTGTTTACAGCGTATGTTATTATATTGTTGCTGTGGAAACAAAGCTCCAGAAATTATTTTTTATTTTAAATTATGTATTGGTCTGTCTGTCATGAAATATCTCTGACTGTGGTGCACTGTGTTCTGACCCTTTTCTATCAGTCAATTTTCACTTTTTAAACTACAGTAGCTCTTCTCTGAGTTTGGATAAGCCTTCAATCCCCACATGCATCAGTGAGCCTTGGGTGCTCATGACCCTGTTGCTCACAACTGTTCCCAAGTTGCTTTTCACTGGATCACTTTTGGCAGGTACTAACTACTGCATACCTGAAACACTCCACAAGTCCTGCCGTTTTGGAGATGCTGGAGATCGTCTATCCATTACAATAAGGGCCTTCTCAAAGTGGCTCAGATGCCTACGCGAACCCATTGTTCCTGCTTCCAGCTTTAAGAACTGACTGTTCACTTACACCCTAATATATGCCACCCCCCTGACTGATGCCACTGTAATAAAATAACTAGAGAGTAAACGCTATTCATTTCACCGGTCAGTGGTGTCACTGTTATGGTTGATCAGTGTATACACACTCACAGTAAAAGATTCCATAGAAAAATCCAAATCCACTTCACATTAATATGTCATGCAGTCAAAATGAGGCTACAGACTACTTTTTAGAATTCTGTTGTTTTTGTTTTAAAAGTAGCAAAAGTGTTGTTTTTTGCGTGTAAATGATACTTCAGTGATAAGCTTATTCGCACAGCAGCTGGCAATAACATTTTTAAGAGAGAGATCAGTAGTACTTACCATTTAAAAACCATATTTAAAAAGAGGCCACAGTCATAAAGTCAGGCCAAGAGCATCTGGGATTCAGCCTACACTATCGTAGGCGGTTTGAAGGGTCAAAAAGGTTTTAAAGCCCTGTAAATATTTATAATGGTGTTAATCATTTAACTGCTAAATTTGACATCACTACAAAATGCCTAAATTATCCAGAGGGTTTGATATGAGTAGTAATGTTGAGTTTCCACTATGAAAAACTACACTACCAAATTCAAGTGCATTCAAAAGGCTTGTTTAACTATGAATCTGTCTATGTGCAGATGTTAGCTTTAATACATGATACAAACAACTCTCTTAACAGCATCATTTGAAATGAAAAATACACTTGAAATTCCATCTAACTGAGTTATACCCCAAAAGTTTCTTGTTATATTTAATGAGCTTTTGTTAGCATTGTGCCCCTTATGACTACAATTACAGAAGAATGCATTCATAGACTGAGTCATCTGAACTTATCTATTCCCTTAAAACCTCACATGTCTCTTTTTTACAATGGCCAACTCCTGTCCCAGTGGAAAGTTACCAGTAAAATCTTTCACCCTCATTCTGTGTGGATCATTATAGGCCCATTCACAGCCTGCTGCCGTTCAGAGCTATACAAGCACTCAGCTCAGTCACTCAGACATGGCTTGATTAGCAAGGCCTGTCCTCAATAGCTTGATCATCGTTCAGTTTACCCAACTCACACTGACAACTGTTTATGCGACTGCAATCAAGTGCTTCTGATTAGATAACTGTTCTAGAAGTGATTTAGCAGGAGATGAGTTTTAGATGCCTCATCACTTCTAAAGAGACAGATATACAGTTATGTTGTTGTGAACTATCTCTGCAGAGTTTGCCATCAGACTTATTTAAAAGCCCAGGTGCCCCAGTGAATGAGCATCTCCAAGGCGATGAGCTGCTTTTATAGCCAGTTAACACAAACTGAGAAATGTGGATGTGGTACATGAATTCTTAAGGTCACCAGTGATGATTCTGAGTGTCTATAACTTCTACTACATAAATTCACAGATACACTCAAAAGAGGTACCAAATAGCATTATTTGGGATGACCCCCCAGAAGAAAATGCTTTAGATCCCAAAAACATACACCTGTAATTCTTCTGTTTTATTTTTGCCGGCCACAAGATATTATACAGATTCAGTGCAGCAGCTAGGACACTTATGAAAGTAATCAGATCATGTCACACCACTTTTGTATGAACTTCACTGGGTACCTTTGTCTTTTAGAATAGATATTAAAATAATTTTTCTTACTTATTGGAGAAGCTGAATGACTTTTCTGGTTTAAAAAGTTTCTTAAAACTTTTTTTTTTTACTCTGGCATAATACTTATTTTTCATTTATTGTATCCCTATTTTTCTCTTTCTGAATTATTTTTAGTTTTTCCTAATTTGTATCCATTTCTTTATGTTTATTTCTTTGTTTTATTCATGTTTGTCCAATGCACTAATCTTTATTCTAATTTGTATATTTTGCTCATTTATATCATCATCTTAATTACATTCTAATTGCTTATTCTGTTTAGCTGCTTGTCTCTCTACTCTGATTTTATTCTCATCATAATGCACTTTATTGTGTATGAAAGATATAATACATATTTAAATATAGATATAAATAATGATTTTATTATTATTATTATTATTATTATTATTATAAACAATAACATTTAGACAAAACTATGTATGTGAGATACCATTGTTGAATTGACTGATTTAAAATGATAGGAATTAATGCAGTTGATTCCACATAACTGTCTCCATTCCAAAAAACGAGAGAAGGAAAGCTGTTAAATGTGGACAGGAGTCAAAAATTCACTCAAACTGACTCACCACTTTACCAGAACTGGATATAGTAAAATTCTCAGCTCAGTACAGAAGCTGATAATGTATCAGAAGAGCAATGATGTCTTGATTACAGCCAAAAAAGCTAAAGGCTTCTGTGATACTTTTGTTTTAATTTTTTTGAATTTAAGGTTTCCTGAGTGAACATCACCAGAGCGTATTTTGTACATGATTCTAGAAGCAGACAGCTTGACAGTACTGCTCAAAAATGACACCAGAGCAGCAAAGCAGAACGTTTCTGTGAGACTTGTTTTTATCATTGATGTACAAACATATTGATCAGAACATTCTGCGTCAGATTTTACAGTTTACTTTATTACTTTTTTTCAGAGTAAAATGCAGCAGTATATTGATGTGTGTTGCTGGAGTGATTCATTTTTAAGACTGTTGAATATCTTGCCCTCTGAGGCTCGGTGTATAGCATCAGATTCAATGCTCTCAACTCTCCATTTCCAAATACCCCGAATTTGAAAATCGTCTCTTTTTGGGACTATAGTCAATAAAACATTGCAACACTTAAACTGTTTATAGCATGCTGGTGTGCTGTAAACCACGTGGTAATTGTGAAGCATGCTCAGTGAGACCAGCTTTATTCAGTTTGCAGGCTGGGATCATGCTCTGTTCTCTCCAGGCATCATTACTGTAACTGAGCAGCGGGGCTGCATGCCTGCTGCAGGACTGATGTAAAAGGCACCAAATACATGGCACCTCACCTGACCTGCCATAGAAAGACCTGCAATTGAAAGATCATCCTCTCACTGGTAGGGTTGCCAACTTAGCATGAAAGCACTCTGGGAATACTGTATAATTATTACAGTAATATTCAGTAAAACGTACTTAGCAGTTAGCAGCTGCAACTATGTAAAGTAGAGATGCACAAGGAAATCACAATCATGTCAATATCAGGCATTAGCGAACAGACTAGTTACCGACAGTTCCAGCAATCAATGTCAAAACTCAGTCAAAAACAAGGAAGAAAACACCTTTGCGGTAATGCTAATTTGTGCTAGCACTGTTACCCTAATTTCCTAATTTTAGGGGATAAATAAAGTATTATCTTATAGGAGTTTGGTTACATGTTAGCACTGAGCTAACAATGATTCAATTGGTGCCTCCCCCTCCCAAAAACAAAAAGAAAACATTTTTCCAAATCTTAGCTTAGCTTAGATAGCTTTACAGGAGAAGGCAAATTCCATGCAATTCTGGAGCATTTCTATGGGTTCATTCACTAGGAAGGTTTCACACAACATAATGAACAGCTGCCAGGATCAAGTGATGTGGAAAATTAATTATAGCCAAAAAAATAATAAATAAAATTTTTTTGACAGCAACAATCTGAAGCCTGCTAAATAAATTTCAGGTTTCATTTGAAGCATGAACCAGACATATTAACATGTACTTGATCTTTTATGTGGTAGTTTTATAATAAATATTTCAGTAAAGATGCTGCTTCTGATGCTGAGATTTGAATGAAACACATTGTTAAGTTTAGCTCTTGTATCCATAGTGAAGTCACATAATATTTAGAGCTTTCAGATGGTCCAGAGTAATGGTCCATTTTTAATTCTTAACAGTGTCAGTTTGAATTTGTGATTTGGGCCGGCGTCAGTCTCCGTCCCCCGAATACTGACTGGCCCAGGTGCGGCTGGTAAGTCCCCTGATCACCTTGGAATATAGGCAGAGCCGGAACACGGGGAGAGCACGGAGGATACTCGTTGTGTGCTGTTGTGTAAGCAACGAACAAAGGTTACAGTATTGAAAGCGTGGCACCAGGTAGGTGCTGCTGAGAGAGCGCTTGCCAAAGCATGACCATTGTAGGATAGGGTATCAAACGTTGAACGGACAGAGTTGAGTCTAGCTCCAGTGATGGCTGTTGCTACTGAGCGCCCCTTGCAATCTTCCCAACCGCGACGCCGGAGCGGCGACATATCTGCTGCTGGTTGTACAAATAAAGACTCTTTGTTAACCGCACTGGTTTCCAGACTCACCTTGATTCGTGACAATATATATATATATTTCTCACCAAATTTTATATCTGAAATAGACAGTAAGTAAATTTTTAAGTCAGACATCATTAGACCTTCTCTAAGCAAAATCACAATAAAGAGTTGTCTTCAAAAGTTGGATGCCCTACTAAGTTGCAGACAAATTGGAACACAGTCTTGATTAAAGCAGCAACAATGTTGACACTAGACCTCTGAGACAAACAGCACTGAATGAATGTTCTTCTCCTTTAGTTTCTTCCTGCCAGGAAGTGAACAGTGAATGGACATTATTGACACAGTGTGCTTGTAATGAGCTTGGGTGCATTACACTGTCCTGAGTGAGGGGCCCAAATCCAGCACAGAAAGCTGCCCTAGGCCCCTACAGCAGGCAGATATCTTAGATTGGTGCTCATATGGCAAGAAAAGATATCCACCAAGAAAGGAAAAGATGTGTTGATGGAAAAATGTTCTGTAATCTCTCAAAGGCCAGGTTTGAAATTTCCAAAGCTGGCTCCTTTTTTTTTTTTTTTTTTTTAAATATGCTGTATCCATGACATGACATTTCTCTCAAAAAGTCAAAATACAGAATCAAAATGCTGAAGACTGACATGGCTGCATTCATTTCAATCCCATATCTCTTATCCTAATATCTCAGAGTGAGCCCTCTGAGTGCGCTCTGAGCTGCCTCTCATAAAGCTTCTACTGGGGCTCAGTTTCTGTGACTCACACAGAATCACAGAGCTGAGGAACAGATAGAAATGTGTTCAAATACATGCATCTGTCTCAGCCAGGAAAGTGTCCATTATGTGGATGATGACAAGAAATTTTTATTTTAAACAGTAGGATGTATGATAACTTATGATTATGATTAACTGTATGCTATAATGCATATAGAAGGCTTTATCTGACAATACACGTAGTTATCTGTGTGTGTCTGAACCCACATAACAGCGCAGTACATAATTTCAGCTCAGTACCACCAAGTATTAGCTATAGAGAAAGGAGAGCTAGGAGGCAAAGACTTGCATGTTAATAGTTGCAAAATACGAAAGAAAAATTAAATTGTTAATCACAGTTATAGGACATGATATTGACAGGTCTGTTAGCCTATGGGCAGTTTAATTATAATTATTGATCTAAGATTGGAAATTTAGCTGATAATTACAATCAGTAACTTTAATCAGTGCCTCATTTGTACTTATGCACACCCAGGCACACGTACAGCAAAGTGCTGAACATCCTGGTTCTTCCTAAGCTCTGTGAAATGTATCCTGTAATGGATAACACCACCCTATAAACAGAAAAAGCCCAGTTCCCCATCTGGCACAGCTCCTAAAGTTACAATCCCCTACCACTGTAAATCACTCTATGTAAGAGTCTCTTCCAAATAGTGGGAGAAACAATTGGTACAAATATTACATTTTGAGGTACTGAGATGTTTTGAGTTTAAAACAGTTAGAGTTAAATAGTAATTATCAGTATTGATCTATTTATTTATTTATGAGTATATCAATGGTTTCATTTCATTCTTTCAATGTGTATAAAAACCCAATGTTTATTTAATCAAAACAACTGAACGAAATACAGATCTCTCTTTATCCGTGAAATAGCACCACTCAATCTGACCTCTGTAACTGGATTAATGAACAGTAAGACAGTATAGTGGATAAAACGGTTGCCCAGCTCATTAGAGAATGGGACTATCAATTACACAGGAATCCAAAACGATACCAATAAGAGCCTTTGGCCAAGGCATTGCATTCAATTTCTCATTTAAATGAACTATGCAGAACATAAATATATTCATAATTGAACTCCATAGTCATTAGTATATCCATAAGAAACGATAGAGGCATTTTTGTGTCAATACAATGGTAGAACACCAAAAAAAGAAAGAAAAAATTGAACTCCCAGGGCTCAGCAACCTGAGTGCAAGTTGAAAGAAGAACATCAAATTAGGCCACTACATTGACTTAATAAACACAACATATTCAAAACAGATGTGACAGTACATTCACTGTTTACCGCCTTCCCTGCAGATCTTCAAACAGAACCTATCCCTTCTGGATTTTGTCTTGTTCCTTCATATGTGTGCACCAGCATGTAAATAACTGCCTATATGCAGACATTGCTGTGTGTGTGTTTTTGTAAGAGTAAGGCACTGTTCTGATTGATCTCAGCACACAGCAGCAGGTTTGGCCCACGGCTGAATAATTGGGTGTGTTTCCTGCTGCTGATTTGTGCGAGGGAGAAAGCATCTCTCAGCAGTGTACACTGCTGATCACCTCTAAAGAGCAGCTCACGGCTCTTCCTCCTAAAAACGCTGCATTTACCGAACCGACGATCTGCTCTTGCTCTCGTTTAAATTTGTTTAGGGCAGAATTCACATAAGCTTCATTTTTAACCCTTCTGCTTCTCTACTCCACAATGCTGTTTAAAAATACTGATCTTTACTCTTCATTTCGATGTTAAGAATGAAGATGTAATAATACGGGCATAAATGGTAAAAAAGCCTCTCCTGTATTACCATTGGGCCAGTGGGGGCGTAATGGATAGGGAGCTGCCCCTGTGACCTGAAGGTCGACAGTTCAAATCCCATAACGGTACAAGTACCACTGAGGTACCCGTGAGCAAGGTACTGTCCCCAAGCAATGCTTCCCGGGTGCTGCCTACGTCAGCTTCCCCCCGCGCCTACACATATGGGACAAATGTAGAGGTCACATTTCATTGTGGTGTGCTGTGTGGTGTGCTGTGCTCACAAAGACAAATAATCACTTACTCACTGTGAGCATGGACCAAAAGATTAAAATCTACATTTCCAACAGCATTTCTCAGCTTGTTACAATATGCTACGAGTCCATAATTATTCACATTCAATCACATTGTGCTTTGCTTCTCAGGGTTAAAAAAGGTCTCTGCAATTTGCCAGGAAAGCCCTCACTAGGTGTATCGTAGCATTCTATTCACAAGAACACCATACGGTTTAGCACTTAAGAACTGATTGGCTGGATTATTTTTGCCCCAAATGAGGAATGAAGCTGACACTTCATATGTGCGCAACAAGGCTTGGCGTCTCTACGGGCTTCCTGAACAAGATGGAGCCTTCTTTCAGGAAACATTAGGCTGGCTGTCACACTGAGATATTATTAAGGGCTTTTATTCCCTGTTCTCTGGATTAACACTCATTTCTGTGTTGCACTTTATGCAGGTCTCGGCCAAACAGCAGTGGCTAGCTCAAGACAGTGTATTTACAGCCCTGCTGCTGAAAAGAGTTATCTCCTGAACCAGGCAAGGCTCTGACCAAGATCAGAGAGGAATGGCACCTTCAGAGAGGTTCACACAGCCACAGCTCAGAGTGCAGTGACAAAGCGTAGGAGAAGCTGTCAACACTGCAGTTCAACACAGTGCCACTTTAAGACATTTTCCTTGTGTCTCAAATAGAGCACTTCCATAATATATTCGCCATTTTTAGTGCAAGGTATGTGATGTGCAAGCAATGGGAAGTGAAACGGGATGTAGTGCTCTGTTAAAACTCAGATCATGTGCTAGAACCACTGAAAACTGAAGTGCAATTTGTTACTGTGTGCACTAAGCAGTCATAGTAAAAGGAAGAAAGGAAGTGCAGAGTTCTACAGATGCTGCTGCAGTTTGAACTTTTCAAAGGCCAGTTTTCAAAGACCAATTTCCATTAGACCAGTGTTTCCCAACCCTCGTGCTGTAGAAACCCCTGCTCTTTACACACGTAAAATAGGCCATTTTTTGTGTGGTGCTGCTAGACACTATTTTCCCCACAATGCTTTAGGACACAAAGGGGAGGAGCTGCACACCAATAGTATTTTTTTTTTTAAATGGCAGACGGTGATCTAAGGTAAGTAAAGGAGCAAGTATTTTTCTACAGAAACATCTTTGCCATCATAAAGCAGTGTGGCAAAATCTAATGACCACGCAGGTTCTTTTGTTCTATAGTAGAATGTCGCAGACTTATATGTTGCACATTGGCATAGCAACACTCCACCACTACGTGTTAGTATGACATTTTGAAGTATGTTAATATTTTGTGTACTAATCTGTCAAACTCATGCTACTAAGACAACAGTATATACCTTTTATTAAGGGAATTGTGTACAGTGGCTGAAATGAAACACAGGGATAGTGAACTGCATGCCACTCTTAACAGGAAAATCACTGCCTGCCAGTCTAGTCTGGTCAAGCACAAATAAAATCAGCATCACACCTCCTGAACTGTGGCGAACTATGTGAACCCACACTGCACTGCAGAAATGATGAACCTAAATATTGGATACAAACACTTAATCTGAATGAAAAATGACTCGCCAAGTACATTCATTATGCTGGACGGATCATTTCACTAGTCATTTTCATAAAATAAGTTGGTACCAGTCTAGAAACAACAAAGCTCTGATATGCTTCAACTGGGTGAAGTAAGTAGAAAACTGTTTTTTAGGGTGAAATTAATAAAAATAATTCTTGCTTCAGCACAGTTAATTTTTTTCTTTTTGCATTTTCAATTTTAGCACACTGACAAATCCAAGTCTTTTCATTTCCTGTTAATGTGAAGAAAGTTTGGGTCATTGCCATTGAATAGAAGTATCTTTTTTCTTGTGTGTTTTTCTTAAATCAAGTCATTCAACTTGAGTTTGTGTCGCTGAATCTTGAAACAGTGATTGGTATAATTGGTTCTCTATCAACTGTAGCATGTTTTAAGAGTAAATTACTCAGCTTTAGGATTTCCTGTCTAATATAGGCATAAAAGACAATTTAGTGATCAATTTATGCATATATCATGAATTCAAAGAGAGAAACTAGTCAATAACTTTTAAAACAAAATAATTAATCTCATATTTCTAGACCTAAGATTTTAAACCTTGGCAAGAACAGAACAATTTGCAGTGTGGGTCTTGCAGTTGAATAGGAATGTCATGTATACGATAAGTACCAGCCCTATGACCTAGCTTGTAATAGTGCTGCATTGTGAAAACTGCTAAAGGCATGAGCATCTTCCTGCTGGCTTGCATACAGCATCTTGCTAAGAAGAAAGTAAGACAGTTTCTCCAAGTAAAAATGTGACAAGCCAGAAGCATTACACAGTGCCCAGCAGGACTGTGTGTGGTGGCTGTGGACACAGAGAGCTCCAGTGAGTCAGAGCCTCTATAAATCTCTATCAGGGCCAGACAGTGCGCCTGTGACCTCATTATGGACTGTAACGAGCGTTATCGACACCGCTTGGGCCCGGAATTTATCTCTCAGCACTGCCAGCACCCCCTAACACCAGGGCTTTATGCAGGGCAAGGAGTGTAAGTACAAGGCAGCGTTTGCTGGAGCCCTGTCTTGTTAATGCACCCCCTTCCCCAATACCACCCAGAGCATAGAAGCCGTCCTTGCTCTAGCTCATTTTGTCTGGCCCTAATGATAAAAACCTGATTTAACAAAACCATACCAAATGGCCTTTTCTCCATCTAAATTGAGCGAGCAGGTCTAAAAATAAACCTCGATTATGTGCAGCCTGGAGAGAATCCTGCTAGTCAGGGATGAGAACGAGGACAAATTTGTGCACCACATCTCCATCAGTCTCAGGGCTCAGGGTTTCGCTTATTACAAGATGGCAGAGTAAAAGAGAAAAAAAGGCAATTTAAGTTTATTGCAAATTTCTCCCCACCTGAAACAGGCACATGCATGTTAAATATATAAAAGGACATATGACAAATGAAAATTCATACATCACACCGTGTATGTGACGCCCAAGGCACAAAGGCCTCCAAGTATGACCTCGTCTTCCTATTAGCATGCTGCTTCCTCTCTAGATCTGAATAAATGACCACATCTCTATGGTAACATAATATGTTGTTCGGCTGAGCGGAAGCCGGCTTGTACCTGTAATTGTACCATAGGCCAGTGCACCACTGAACACACACACACACCATCACACACACTATTATTATTGTTTTCACATGGACCAGCACCACTATACACCAACCAGTGTCTTAAAAAATTAGAGAACGCCATCACCTGTACGAGGTATATTCTACAGTGCACTGGCAAATGAGCTTGTTCTGTGCAACCTTAAGGGCTTATAATATTGAGGAGGCTAACACTACTGCTGAGTTGGGAATAGAAGTAATTGAAGAAAACAAAACTGCTTTTCATTTAAAAACCATTTGCCGGTGCTCAGCAAGAGCAGACGAAAAATGTTGCACAAGTTTTTTTTTTCTTCTTCTTCTTTTCCGTGGGCATGATTTCGCTGTTTTCATGTCTCAGGTTATT
>JBBPDA010000025.1:11679536-11692265 GCA_037974385.1 Arnoldichthys spilopterus
AGTTATTTTTGTGACCATTTTGAGTTTTTCTTTCATTGACTGAAGGGTACCAACAATTTTGTCCATGTGTGTAGCTAGCAGTGCATAATGCTACAGTGTTTTGAGGCTAATGAGGGTTGTCAGTTATCCCAGTGATAGCCTTGTTAACCTAAGCCACTCTAATTTGTTTCTAATGTGCCGCAATATGGGTTGGGTAGTGATATCCATAGGTATATTATGGTCTCAGATGACAAATGCATAGGTGGTGTGCTTAAAAGACATAAATTAGACATGTCAGTTATGTATTACTGATAAATGTTTCCTTGTTTTACATGACACCTTACCATAATGCATTAGGTCATCCATTTAAGCAGTTTTATAGCATCATAACACATAAAAAGCACAAGTAGCTATTGGAAGTATATGGGCCACTGAAAACAGGTCTTGTTGTCCCTTCAGCACTTGTCTGGTGAGCTTGGCGAGTTTATGACATAACCAGAGGCGAGTAAGAGTACTTATGCAATGCTTGAAAGCTTTTGCCACAATTATACTACAATGCCAAAGAATAATTATTCAGATTTGTGCTAAATAGCCAGTGCTTTGTTACAGCCAGGGTAGTCATTTATTTGTTATTTATATGTTAACTGATTTTGCATTAATAAATGCATTATTTGTTCATTAAAGAGCAAAACATTTTATTTATTGCAACTTTGGCTAATAAAAAAAAATACAGGAATTATGGTAGTCTGTTCCTCTGTTTTATGATTGAAGTGGCATGTCGGTTTGTTTAAAGAACTGTCACCCACTCTTCCTCGCAAAAAGCTTCTAGCTGTGGGCTGTCTTGCATGCACTGCATGTTTATGATCTATCCACAGATTTTCATTGATGTTCCAGTCAGGGAACATAGTGGATTTTGAGGTATGTTTTGAATCGTTGTTCTGTTGTAGAAGACAAGTCTTTCATCTTCAGTTTCTTCACTGTGATGACTGTGCATTAAATCCAGAACTTGCTGACATTTAGTGGAATGCCTTCCTCTATCTACCGTTGCACTGTTCTCTGTGCTACTGGGTGCCACACAATACCCAAAGCATTACAGATTTACTCCCATCAACTCCCACCCCCTTGGCAGTGGGCAAGGAATTCATTTCATCAAATGTTGCTCCTTTTTCTCAAAACAAACCTTCGGGAGCTGTGACCAAAGACTTCAATTTTTACCTTGTCAGCCCCCAAAACTCATTTTAAAATGCCTTTATCTAGCTGTAGATTTACGTACTTTAGACACTTACATTTTTGATGAGATAAAGTTTGCCTATAATGACTCTTCCATGCAGATCGTGTTTGTGCAGGCAAAACTGCACATTAGAATGGTGCACCACTCTAGTGTCCAATTATCCTTCTAGCAGCTCCTTTGCAGTCATATAGCTATTTGCGCTGTGGTTCTAGACATTATATGAGCAGTTCTATTTGAGAGTTTTCTTAACTGCCATTTCTTGATGGCATTGTATATGTTAAAAAGGCTAAAGACTTATAGACATTTTGTGGACCTCAGACTTTTTAACTCCACCCACTCTCCCTCTCTCTCTCTCTCTAGACAACCATGCTAATCTGTAAACAACATGGGGTTTGTGCAATATAATTCTTCTGCTGCTGTTGTACTGTGCAGTAACTTATTAACTCTTATATAATGTGCAATATTGCTCGAGCCATTACTACCTACTTGTTATTTAGTGCCTATTTTTTATACTCAGTACCTGTATGTCTGTCTCTCTTAGCAATTGCTATATGTCTGTCTCTCTGTGCAGTTGTAGCATAAGCAGTTTCCTCCGGGATCAATAAAGTTTTCTGTTTCTGATTTCCTGCATTGTAGGCGTCAGTTAGCTTCATTTTCAGCGGTCAACTGAGTGGGCAGTGGTGGCCTTGCGGTTAGGACACTGCCCTTGGAACCTGAAGGTCGCAAGTTCAAGTCCCAACCTGGGCACTACTGAGGTACCCTTGAGCAAGGTACCGTCCCACATTGTCCACTGTGCAGTGTATCATACACTGCTCCCCGGCGCTGTTGGTAGCTGCCCGCTGCTCCATGTGTGATGGGTTAAATGCTGAGGTCACATTTTTTTGTGGTTCTTAAGTGTGTTCACAATGACAAATAGTCACTTTCACTGCTTAGTGGAGCCTTTTTGGGAGTCCGCTTCACACTAGCAGTGGCACTCCAGGCACACAATTGGCATGCCTGATGCTAATTCTAGAGGACCCTAAATAGAGGGGTGAGTGTGACATTCCAAGCCTCTACCGGTCTCACCACTGGTGCTGTGCCCACGGCCCACAGGCTCGACTGTGGACTTGAGTTAAGGCAGAGGGAAAAACCCAGCCACATGAACACTGCCTGTCTGCTGGGGAAACAAGGAGAGAAGAGAGAGAAAGAGAGACCCTGAGTAAAAACCCAAGAGCCTTTACAAAATTACAAGCAAGAGTCTGGTGTGACCTAGGCATCATGCCAGTCACATCTGCCACCAGGGAAAAGAACTCCATGCCACCTAGTTGGATAATCATGCTTATAAGAGCTTTGGCCCAGGTGGCACACATAAACACAGACTGACAAAACCATGGTGACACATTGCCAGCACCCCCAGTCGGCCTGACACGGTGTGACCATAATGGCAGGGCACTCATTTGCCCCTTGCCAGCCTGTCTGAGCAGTAACACTTACATTTCCCTCATAACTGTTTACTTCAACTACTATACAGTAGTCAGTTATATATAACTATAAACTGAACATTTTCAGTAACTTACACAGCACTTGTAAGGGGTGCTAAAACATTGAATGCTGTATAGTTTATGGATTGATTTTTGGGCCTCTTCCCCAGCTCTGAGCGATCATCTAGTGTGTGTTCAAATGACACCTGTACGCATGTTTACTTCTTCAGTCCTAACATCCATATCTGTGCCATGCACATACTCATGCAAAGGGACCGTGTGTCTAGTTTCTGATTATAGAAGCATTCAGACCTGCTGGCAGGTGATGAAAAGAGGCTGACAAAGCATGGGACTTGCCAGAAAAGGAAGAGGGCCTGACAGGCAGCTCCTGTACCCCAGTGTCCATGCCGCTGCTTCACCGGCCTTCTGCATAGGACTGAGGTGATCCATCAGATCAACCCTGCCATGTTTCTGGCGCACAGCATGAAAGACGGCTGACGATGCCATGGGTGAGCGTCCCACAGGCCAAGAGTAGAGGCACTTTGAAAAAGGTTCAGAAGGTTTGAATGGATCGAATCTACTTGGCCCTGACAGAGGCAGCTGCTCAGCAGAGCGAGGCACTTTGAGGCAAGTACAAAGGCCCTAATCAGTGCAGATACCTGGCCAGGCACAAAGATAGCTGCGATAGAGCGCGGCGAATGGAATTCAGAAAAAAAAAAAGAAAAATCTGGTCCATGGTTCAAGGATTTATGGAGGGAGCACTGAAGGACATCCAGGGGGCTTTTAATCACTGGGAGAAATATAGTTTTGACAAAGATGGCTGCACAGTGAGGTCGGAGGAGAGGAGAAGTAGACAGCTCACACACAGGCCTCAAATAAAAGCAATGACTCTGAAGAGAATACTGGCCAATGAATTTTTATGTGTGAGTGTGTGTGAGGGAAGATGCATGTATGTGTAGGTATGTGTGTATGTGTATGACTTTGGAAGAGTGATATTAGAACTGCTCTTTGGGGCATTCAGTCCATTAAGACAAATTGCTCTTTGAGATTTTCAGCCCTTGATGACTATGCATGTATGCTGCCTGCTTTGACTAGCTACTAGCGATGTTTTCAACGTAATCTCTATCTGCTACGTGTGTAGCATGTGGTCAATTACCATAGACAACAATTGTTCCCTGCATTTAATAAAGGGACAGAAATCCTATTGACTTGAAACATGCTTATGTGTTGTAGCAGCTGCCCAATGTCCTTTACTATTAATGTGTTTTGACATATTATCTGTGTTAATTGTCTGTTAATGGCAAGACATTGGATATGGCAGACATTGATTTAGGTAAAAAAAAAAAAAAAATAGAGATGATGGAGAAATCTTGAGTACTGTCTAATATCGATACTGGTCCAATAATTCCCTTTAAAAATGTGTTATACTTAGAACCATTTTTTGAAGCTCTTCAGTTAGGATGATCATCTAAAAACAGGCCATGATGATTCCTCTAATCAAACATTATTCCGGGCTGAAAATGTGCCTTCAGCCTAGTTCTGCTACAGGACTTCTTTGTATTTTCCCTCCCATTTCTTGTCCTGAAATTTCTATTGATAACGACCAGATGCTGATACGATCAGTTCTGTTCCATCTGTAGTTAAACACCATCACAGTATTCTTTTAAACACCCATAGGAGCCTAAAGCTGATCCTGCAGTGATGGATTCTTCAGGGAGCCTGTTGTGCGAGCTCTGCTGGAGACAGCAGCCTGCTGATGAGAGACGACCTGATCCAAACCATCCCATACAGCAGGCCACAGCCGCAGAGACATGGCCACTTGAGAGACCTCATCAGGAGGAGAATCCAGACCACTTACAGACTGCTCAGAGTCCCGCCTCCAGGGGGAAGTTAGGGAACGCTTCAGCAGAATATAAAAAAAAAGCACGGGTCACACAAGCTAAAGACGCCGACACACAGTCTGACAGTTACAATCCTCAAATAAAAAAAAACGGAAAGCTTGTAAAACAGGGTGGGTATATAAAGTATATCTCTAAACATATCCAGACACCCTTTCTACAGGATGAGCTTAAAGCAGACACAGGTGTTCAACTGAACAAATTATATCATCCCCATGGAGGAGCACAGCCAATGGAATGGGACAGTCATGCACCGTGCCAGGCATCAGCAAGAGGGGTACAAAGCTCCTTAGCAGTGGGCAATAGAGCAAAGAAACTGTGTTCTCTGGAGCGATGGAGCTCCATCCAGTGCCTTTGGGATGTGTTGGAGTGGAGTTTGTGATCCAGAGCTAATCAACAATCACCAGTACCCAACCTCACTAATGCTCATGACTGCAAAAGGCTGAACGAACTCTCTATTAATGCTCTTGATTTGAGAAGAAATGTTGACTGAATGTTGTTCACTCCTGACCTGTTCTTATATTTAATTCAATTAAATTCTTTTGATACATTAGACACATTAGGAGAGAACAATATCTTATTATTATTTGTAAATTTGAAGTTGTCATGTTGTGCATGGTTTCGAAAACAGAAATGAAAAACAAATGTAAAGCAATGCAACTAATTATGAAAACACATATACATTTTTCTGAAGTGTGCATATGTGTAGCAAAACGACAATAACAGCTGCGGACACACCCAACACACACACACACACATACACACACACACACACAGACATAAACATACACACAATAACTATTCTAACTGCTGTGTGTATTTGAATACAGCTACGATAGCTGATGAACGAGATAGCGTCCTGTCAATCAGAACTGCTGTAATTAGGAAGCAGATTAACCCCACCATTCCCCAGGGCTTTTCCTTTCTCCTACACCATACATCTCCTCCTCTTTCCATCAGACAACTCCAGATCACTGTAGACTTCTTACCTACACCTCCCTCCCACTGCAGCTGCCTGCAGGAGCCCACTATTGATTCAGCGGGAGAACTGGATGATAAAGCGTCCGTACTGATATACCGGTTTTGGTGTCACAGAGCAGTATTGATTTTGAGCAGCACTGATAAATAAATCTTATTTAACTGCGCAGTAGATCATTTCCAGAGTGCTTTGCAGATACTTCTAAATTTCCAATGTTCGGTTCTTATGCCTTTCGACCTGTTCTCTCGAAACACCTGGCAAATGCAGTGCACTGCAGTTTTTTGTGAAAACTAAAAGCAATGGTTTTGCATCACACCGGTATACCGATACAGACGACTTCATGCCAGACATCATCCCTGCACAACAATGAAAGTGTAAGAGAGGAGAGGGGCTGAGAGACAGATTGGGTGCTGCACCATTAACTCTGGAAGAGGGAGATGAGGCGATACTGGCTGGAACGCTGTTCACAGAGGCTTCCTATCTGCAGAAACAGTCCTGCCGCAAGCCCCTGGTGCTCAACGTCACTGCCTGGCTCCTGCCCTGCGCTCTGATTTCTAGTAGCCAAAGCACATGGAAGACAAAGCCTTCTGCGAGCAGCACTGCGACACAGGGGATGCCATGGCTTCAAACGCACACAGCAACACACGCGCAACCCAGTTCTGTTTGTCACAGACTCTTCAGTGTGGACAGAACAAACACAGCAAGAAGAGTGTTCCCCATCAAGAAATTGTAAAAGACAGTCACTGGTGGAGGAGGGAATAGCTTTCGATAATGAAATGGCTGGAAACTACACCACAAAAAGCTCTCTTAGAGGTCCAGCATGTGCTGAGAATTTCATGTTCAGTTTTAATTGCACACTGAAGCAGGGATCTTTTTCAACAAGGTTCTCCTACACAAAACAACCTACAAGTACACGCTTAGAAATAAAGGATCCCAAAAAAACTGGTGTAGAACCCTTACATCATGTGGAGGTGCCTGAAAGTTTAAAAAGGTTCTTCACTCTTGCACATCTCATACAAATACAGAGCTTTCATTCGTAGGGTTCTTTAGGGAACCAAAATAGGTTCTGCTATGGCATCACACCAAAGAGCCCTTTTTGGCTTTATTTTGTAGCACAACGTACACTGAGGTTTAGGTACAGTTACTATATTATATACTGAAAGGTAGGTACTGTTATGAAGGACATACTGCCAATGTTGGGGCAATGCTTTGTTTCTCCAGTATGGCAGCTTTATAGAGGAAGGAACCATTTTTCTAAACTTCGAATAGACATTAATGGAACAGGATTGTATTCCAAATAAATCTGGACCATCTCTATTGGTCCAGCCACTGTGACGCTTTAATAATTGTAAAGGAAAGGCATGACCTTAAAAAAGAACAAAATAATGACAAAATGAACATTTAAGTTTTATCCTGACCGTGATGGTATTAACAGAATGTGCAATAATACTCCACACATATAATGTGTACTATGGTAAAGATGTGAACAGTGTGCACTGCACTAGTGATCATAAATAATAGTTGGCTTCTTTTTCATCAATCTACTCCTCAGCCCAACAGCAGTTGATGCTTCTAGGGTCTACAGCTGCACACTGCTCTTTTTTCACAAACCTGCACTTAGTTTAACATTTCAGCTGATTCAACACCAGAGACTGCACAAGCCCAATGACACAAAAAGTCATTTTTGGCCCTTGACTGTGGAAAAAAAAAGAGTCAAGTATGATACATAGAGGATTTCATCGGAGGCGCAAACATCACTACAGCCTGGAGCGCAGCACTTGAAGCGGCGCAAAGTGAAGAGCAGCTGAATTCCCCCCATGCTACGAGTGAATAGCTCGAGCTTGAGCTCAGTGGTGAGCGGGATATGCCAGTGTGGCGATGCGGTGATGTGGTGATGCTATCACGGGAGCTGATAGCACCGTAGGAGAAGAACTTGACTCAGCTGCGAAGGAATTACACAGAGAGGAGGCTCGAAACACAGTCATTCTGCTGTGTCTGCACACAGCCTGGGATAAAAAAAAAAAAAAAAAAAAAAAGGAAAAAAACCAAAGCCAAAGAATTTCCCCCCATGAAGGTCACAGGAAGTCCTGCTGTTGTGTGGTACAGTGTCATTTGCTCATAGACTATAGCACATGCTCACTGTTCTCTGCTTATTTAGCCATTGATTGTATGGACTAACAGACCAGGGATAAAGACTGAAGATAGACTGTATAAGGCAGAGAAATCATCTTGAGTGAATAATCTGTCCTCTACCCATCCTACCAATGGCAGCCACAGCTCCCCAGTGAGGAATAAAAGCCCTCATGTGCAACAAACTGCAAGTTGAGCCATGCCCAGCAGAAGAAATGAGGGTTGGAAAAAAAAAAAAAAAGAGTCAAGACATTAAAGATAAAGAGGCTGCACCAGGCCACTGGCCTATTATGCAAAATATGCTGCACTCTTACAAATAAAGGTTCTTGGCTTGGATTTATAGTTTTACATTCATAAAAATAAAGATTTCAAACTGTATGAAAAATTACAGTTGCAGGAAAGACCTTTAATTGGTAGAGAATTTTTGGGCCCACTTTATATTAAGTGTCTCGTATAATTGTAGTTTCACATTAACAATACATGCAACAACAATGTGACTACTGGTGATAAAACCACTCTTACCCCCATAGAATACAATAGTGCAGTTTGTAATTACTCACACAGTACTGTGCAAAAGCCACGATAAATAATGATTTTGTGTGTTTGTTGGGTTGACCATTCCCAGAAATCTTCCTAGTGGAGCCCAGTGTTACTCTAGTTTCCATCAAATCACTGGTTTGGGCTCAATCAGTCCTTCATTAGATGAAATCAGGTGCTGATGGAGCTTCACACACATCAATACAGTGACGGGAGACATTGAGGAGAAATCTGGAGCTGAACCTGTGTCTTCTAACAGCTTACACACCATCAACTACTGTTTACACACAGATCTTCATTCTTTTCACTGCTTTCCTGTTTGTTTGCATTGATTCTAATGTTCACTCATATTTTTGTTGCGGTAGGAAACTCACTGCTCAGATAAACAGCTGTAAACTATTCACATATGTGCCAAAGACTTAATTATTAATTTCAGTTTTGACCCATGAAATACTGTTTCCTATGTAATGGCCATGTAATTATCTGAGTAAAAAGCTGATAAATGTCTTAACATAAGCTACACTACTGTAATCCAGCTGGAACAGTGACCACATCACCAGTAGTTACACTGTTGCATGCATTGTTAATGTGATACTATTAGAGATTTGATATAACACTATAAAGTGTGGCCAGTTTTTACATTATGTTAAGTTATGTTATGTTACCCTTTAATTGGTAAAGAACTTTATGAAATTATGATCTCTAAGTTTAAAAATGGTTCTTTCCAATCCATTGAAACATTCTTTAGAGAAAAAAAAATGGCTACCCCAGGACCCTTTTTGGCACCTCTATGTTTCAGAGTGTGGCTCTCCACTGTGATTTATACAGGGCCACAAAATGGAGAAGAATTGACTGAGTGGCTAATCTTGAACCAACTGTTCATACACAGTAATGACACCAGCACTTATCGGAGCCGGCATGAATTACTGATACCACACTTGTGTGCATTTAATCTGACGAGCAAATTAAACGAGCCACATAAATTTAGTGCCAAATTTATCATTACAGCCCAGAAGCCAGTCTATCTTTATCTTTATGAACAGGTCCTTTAAACGTTAAGAACACGGCACATTGTGGCACAGGATAAAAGCTACAAAGCAGAAAGCAAGAGAACAGCAGCAGGGAAGAAGTTCTTTTGTGAAATTTGCTGCATTGTGATAATTAACAAATCGTTAGTGACGTTTACACAGTGGAGGAATAAAGATAACCCATGCGCTGGTGGGTTATTAGGAATACTATGTGTTGGCATTTTTAGTACTTTGGCTGTAAGGTTTTTCTGAAAGGGCACTGAAAATCCATCACCCACAGAAATCTTGCTTTGATGAATTATGGTGTCTGTTATGCTGGCATCAAGTGACAACTCTATTCCATGGGTTTCATCTTTGAACACAGCATACACACAAGCAAACAAACTTTAAAATGCTTTTCACTAAGGCTGCATGATATAGGCGAGGTAATAGTATTGCAATTTTGTTGCCTCATACAATAGCTGCTATGCAATGCATTATATTATAACACAGTGAATTAATAATGCATGTTTCCCTTGTGTGGCTAGAAAACACATGTATTTTTTACATTACCATGAAGAAAAGTCTAAGGTGGCTGTTTCTGTTACAGTGCCTTTAAAACTGATATATGTAATTGGTCTATGTTCTGATTGGTTGCCTTTTGTTGTTCCTCAGCAGTCCCGCCTGAAACACTCCATAACACTATGATGAAAAGTGGGTTAAACTACTAACTTACATATGTCTAACTACTGAACAGTTGGACATATGTAAGTACAATTGTTTTGTGACATCACAAACATGAATTAAAAACAGACTGTTATTGCAACTTAGTTGTCATGCATGGGCTACACTGGTGGGGGTGAACGCAATGTTCTGAAACGTTAAGAATGTTTACAAACTGCATCAAAATCTTTTAGTTCAACAAAGAGAAAATTGGTTTATCCACAACATGGGCCCTTTAAAGCCTGGGCTGCATTATTTTGACAAAAATAATTTATGCTTGTTGAATTACATGGATGTCTTGATTCATGGAAACACTCATTTGCATAGTGCAGCCATCAGCTATATCAGTTTTGCAAAGACCAATATCACAATAATGAAGAAGTGCTGGAAATTCCAGATGGAGTGAATAGATAAAGGGCGTACAGAGATGAGCAAAACACTGTGGAAGCAGCTGAGGCAGAGGCGTGGGCCAGAGCTGTGCTGTGGCTGGCTGATGTGATGGCTGCTCCAAGCTGACCTTACGCTGGCGCGCCTGAGCCTGATGGGAAGTGACAAAAGCCTGAATGTGGGAGAGGATGGTGGGGGAGCTTTGCTGTGACAGCAGCACGAAGAAGGCCCTCACTGGCCCAGAGTACCCTGGACTAGTGCTGCACTGTGCCTTTGAAGGTTCACTGCTTTTTTTAGCAGTAGAATATGGTGAACAGTTCAAACCTGTAACTTTTGATACTTTAGGTTCTATTCAAATAGGCTGGTGCAGTCTGCCAATAGGTGAATCAAACTGTGTTGTCTGACATTATGTGCTCATAGAAAGAATTAACAAGTAAAATCCAGTAGTGCCCTGACTTTTTGTTTGGAGGGGAACAAGTGTTTGCCAGTTAGGAGCCTTACACTTTGACACATTTTCAGTATATTTGGAAAAATCTGCAGCATCTATCTTTCATAATGTGTGTATGTTGTATTATTTAAATGAAAATTATTTGAACGAAAATAATTTATTCATAGTAAAACATACATTAAGGTTACAAAAGCTATTTATAAAAGACAATGGTTATATAAAAACTGTTTTCCTCATGGGGTGAAGAGGTGAAGTTAGTGCAACCTTCTGGCAGCTTTGCCCTGCTGGCCTCACTCTGGGAAGCACTAGTATAATAATTTAGTAATTTTTTCCATTTTCTGGCCTCTCGTTATCCCTTAGGCTCAAATTGGGCTGTTTTCCTACTGTGCCTTCACAAATAGAATATGTAAACGTCCCTAGTTCTGACCGGCTGCCGTCTGTTGTTAAGGAAGTAGACCGAGAAAAAACACTGCTTATAACTTCAACAGAAATGGGCAAAGCTTAACTGCTGTAGGCTGAATAGGTGAATATGTATTAATGTGTTGGGTTTTTTTAGCAGGTTAGGATATGATATGTGCTCTTTAACATTTGAAGAGTTTGCATTGACAAAGAGAGTCTAAATTTGAAAATCAGAGAGGCTAAATAATACAACTGGAATATTTTACTGTGTTCAGTCCAGTACACAGGAGGTAGTTAAAGCAATGGCCATTTTATCACTGTGCTGTTCCAGGATCCTATGCTTGTGAATGCCATCTGTAACAAGAAGTCACAATTCTGTAACTCGACTCTGGAACTGGTGTATTTTTGTTGGTGGCACTTGCATACCCCACCATTCAGTCTCTCTCCCTCTCTCTCTCGATTTCCCTCCTTCGGGCCACAGCCTAGACCGCACATGCATGAGCCATACCAGCAGCTTCTTTACAAACAAAGCATGACAGACCTAGCCTGTTCTACTGAGAGATCTAAATTAGGGCAACCGCAGAATCATGCATAGATGAAAACAAATGTGCACAATGAGCATACACATGTGAGCACGAGCTCACATAAAACCCATGCATTCGTACACTTATGCCCATGAAACACATACTGAGATGAAGAGAGTACATGTTCTTTTTTGCTGGGGCATCAGCACATGCGCGCAAACACACACACACACACATGCACACACTATAGTGTCATTGTGAGTGAATGCACTTAGCCTGTTATTTGTGTCAGTAGAGAGCCTGAGGATAGATCCCTCAGAGAGACACAAGTGCTGGCTGGACGTGGTCTAGCAAGTGCCCTCTTGCAGGGCAGGCCATACACTTCATCATTCTTCTCAGGTAGTAGCTATTCTTCTCGTCATGAGCTTTCGTTATGTATCACTCTCACCTCTGTCCATTAGTGAATTCCAACAACAGCTCGGTTGAAACCAACCCCCCCACCATCACCACCCCCACCATCACCACCACAAACCAATAACCCCTCTGAACCCTTTCCACAACAACACCTCCCCCTCTTCCTGTGCCTAATTAAGCAGCTCGAATGAAAGCGGCTGGTAAGCCGTGCTCTGGGCTGGACTCACAGGCATTGGTCACGGCAAAGCTGTTGGCCGTCTCGATGTTGTCCACATGGGGCACCAGGTTAAAGGGCGCCTCCGACGCATTAGGGCTCGTGTTGTGCAGAAATATGGCCAAACGAAAGGCAGTGTACTCCTGATCTGTGTTTCTGATAAACAGTCCGCCTGCATGACAGAGAGAGAGAGAATAGTAAATTATGCTCTGCACCAAATTGCATGATTGTGTCTTTTACAAAGACAAGGAAAAGGACAAAACATCAGTGACCCAAGTTGGAGCACCACTGAAACATCAAAAAAGATTATGGAGAGGGAGACAGGAGTGAGAGAGAGAGAGAGAGAGAGAGAGAGAGAGAGAGAGAGAGAGAGAGAGAGAGAGAGAGAGAGAGAGAGAG
>JBBPDA010000025.1:11692555-11708640 GCA_037974385.1 Arnoldichthys spilopterus
AGACAGAAAAAGACAGTGAAAAAGCGAGAGAGCGAGAGAGAGAGCAAGAGATAGGGAGAGAGAGAGAGAGAGAAAGAGAGAGAATGAGAGAGAGAGAGAATGAGAGAATACTCTGCACCATGGAAGAGGACAGTTACTTGATGTCTTTTACAAATGTTCGGAAAAGGACAAAATAACGGAAACCTAAAATGCAATTATCTCAGAAATGAGGGAAAGTGCTGTAATGGGCTGCACTCGAGCGCCCAGCATCATGCTAATCACGCCCCCCAAAGGGAAACAGTGCGACCCCGTGCTACAAGAACCTGCACGTTTTGCGCACCAAGGGCGATCCGCTGACCCCAATGTAATTACAGTCAAATGTGACACATTCCGGCAGGGGGCAAAAAAAGTGGGCAGATCGCGCCCCACGGTGAGATGCAGCGGCAGCATTTTCATTAAAAGCACTTTTGGAGAGACGAGGAAGCGCGCGCCGCGCACCGACACGTCTGCGACGGCGTGTAAACCGCACGCACGCTCCAGCGGAGTGCGCAAAAACGCCCTGAACTTTCATTGTCTCCGCGTTCTCCCGTCACCGGAGAGTGCCGTAGGGACCCACTGCAGTGGCGCTGTCACGGTGCGCTTCAGTAAACCAGCTACGGCGTTCGAGTCCCCCCTCCCTCCGAACGGAAAACAGAGCCCACCAGCCTCAGCGAACACACTTTAACGCGCCAAACACACACTTTACACCGATCCAACCTCCGACCGCACCGGCTCGTCCGAGCATCCGCGTCCCAGACTTTAAACCCCGAGACGGGGGCAGAGCAGAACGCCCAAGCGCGACGTGCTCCTCGCGCGGCCGCGTGCACTCACCGATCTGAACGCTGCTCGGAAAGGCGCCCATGGTGAGACCCCAAACGCAAGAGAAGAACAGCAGAAGACGACGACAGGAAATCCTCATTTTCGTTGGGTTAAAAACTATTGCGAGACATTGAGCATGACGTCAGTTGGCAGAAAGGACGAAAGATGAGAAGAAACGATGTTAGCAATCCATTTTCTCGTTTTTGCTGGTGTCTCTCCGGTTTTTTTTTTGCCCCCGCAGTGGCGCGAAACCCTGGTGCAACTCCGTCCGCCAGTACGCGCTCCACATGCAGGATGGGGGGAGGGAGCTGCGCACAGGCGCCGGAGCTCTTCCCCACCCGTTTTCCGGCAGGCCACGCCCCCTGCGCTGAGATTGGCTGGGGGCGTCTCTCTATCTGAACTAGAACGGAGTGAAAAATGTCTCACGTTCTAAAGTCGAACTGGACAGAACTGCGTTTATTCCTGCGCGAGGATTGGATGGTAGTATCCTGCGTCCTGCGCTCGTACTTGCCAATCATAGTCTGTGTGTGTGTAAGTGTGTGTGTGTGTAGGGGTCTGTCGCAATACGGGTGGGTAAAAATATTAATAGTAACGCTGGAGCCCAAACGTCACACTTGCCCCTTTCGCGGGAAAGAGCTTGCTGCTTTCTTCATCTGCATAATTTGATTAACGGAAATGACGACGCACAAAGAAACAGGCGCAATTAGACCTAAAGTGGTTTACGTGACGTTGGCAGCAGATGAATTGTCCTAATTAAAGTTACGTGTCAAGCGAGGGAACGGTGAAGACAGCAACAGTGCTGACTTTGGAATCGCCATTGACAGTATGCTGAGGTCAAGTCCATTTGGTTTGTATAGCGCTTTTTACAAATGACGTTGTGAGCAGTAGTGTTTTGGACATTGCCCTTGTGAACAGAAGGTCGCAGGTTCAAGTCCTGGCCCAGGCACCACTGAGGTTCCCTTGAGCCAAGTACCGTCCCGCTACACTGCTTCTTAGCTGCCCGCTGCTCCACCTAGGGATGGGTTAAATTAAACTTTATGTGATTGAGTGTGTTTACAATGACAAATAGTACACTTTCACAGTGTCACTAAAGAGCTTTACAGAATCTGGGTCCTAGCCCCTAATGAGCAAACCAAGGGGAAAAAACCCCTAAGCTGCAGGAAGAAACCTTGGTGGGAACCAAGACTCAGAAAGAGAACCCACCGTCCTCTGAAGTCCACAGCCCCTGTGGAAGAACAGACCTCCCAAGGAATAAATGAAAGGACAAAGCAAGACACCTACTATAACCTACTGAACGGACATATCCAGTGCTCATTTCTGCCACTGTGGGTGTTCAACACCATGTTTCCTGTGTTCTGTTTTTTGGAGGCTTGTGTCTGTGAAAGCAGAGCGGGCGCTGTCCGTGGTGCTGAAAGCCAGGCAGAACCCTGCTACCTCCTGTTGCTGCTGCTGAATTCACATAAACGTTGCATGTTGCATGTTACAAGAGGGACAGAGCACTGAAAAAGAAACATCTATGGTGTTCCTTCTGTTGCACACATATAAAGAGAGTAAATTGTCTTTCCAAGACTGACACCGCGTTTATTTTCACTGAATTGTTCTAGTGAGCGTTCGAAGGCATTGGTCTGAAATGGTCGGACTTAAAGCTACTTGAAGCTGTAGATAAGGATGATTAATTTTTCCTGCAATCAGACTGAGTGTCTGCATCAGTATTTCTGCCTTTTTTCATAAGCTCAGATACTTGTTTCTCAGCAACTTGCTTTTCTTATCTTCAGTAGAACGGGTCACAGGGGAAGGTCAATATAAATTAGCAGGAAGATACTTTTTCTAGCAAAACGCTGACTAAGTGTCAAACATCTAATCAGGTAGATTGCAGGCTGGACTAAAGCACTGTAGTGTGTAGGGGATGTAGCAATAATAGTAGTGGTGCACTGTGTGTTCTGTTTTTTCTACCAGGGTCATCATTCACCTTTTCAGTAATGTGTGCTACAGTAGCCTTTCTGTGGGGCTTTTACTCTGCAAGCACATCAGAGAGCCTTGGGCAACCATGACCTTTTCACTGGTTCACTGGTTGTCCTTCCTTGGACCACATATGTTTTAAATCACTGTATACTAGGACACCCCCCCCCACACACACACACACACACAAGCTGTAATACTAACACCACCTGCCTAATAATGTGTGGGTCCCCCTCCTGCTGCTGAAACAGCTCTGACTGTGGTGCACTGTGTGTTCTGACCCCTTTCTATCAGAGCCAGCATTCACTTTTTAAACCACAGTAGATCTTCACTGGGATCAGACCAGATGGGCTCCCCACATGCATCAGTGAGGCCTGGGTGCTCATGACCCTGTGGCTGATTCACCAGTTTCTTAGATCACTTTTGGTAGGTACTAGCTACTGGCCACGTGGAAGGCTCCACAAGACCTGCCATTTTGGAGATGCTCTGCCTCACTCGTCTAATCATCACAATAAGGCCCATGTCAAAGTGGCTCAAACCCTTACTCTCACTCATTTTTCCTGCTTCCAGCACATCAGCTTCAAGAACTGACTGTTCACTTGCTGCCTAATATATCCCAACCCACTGACAGGTGCCACTGTATTTAAATAACTACATAGTCAATGTTATCCACTTCACCTGTCAGTGGTCATAATGCTATGGCTTGTTTAATTGTAAAGTATGAACAAAGGCTGGAAAATGGTCATGTAAAAATTAATTACGACTGTTCTTGGTGCATAAAACCACATAAATGTCATAAAGGGACCTCGGGGAAAAACATGTTTTGACCTGATAATTCACGTATTATTTATTCATGTATAAAAGTCAAGTTTTATACATTATGCAATGTCTCTGTGCTACCATGTGCCTTAATTCCATTTGATCTCTCTGTGTTCCTCGACGCTAGCTGGTTTATGTATGAAAGCCATGTCGGATCTAAGACGCAAAACAGAACAACTGATGAATTATAAATCTTTGTTGTTGAGGACTTACATCTGCCAGTTATCTTAAACTCAGAGCATTTAGATTTTCCATGCTCAGAGAGCAAAATTTAAAATGATGAGGGGACACTGGAATAAGAAAATGGAGCAGCACAACATAATCCAACAATTCTGCAGTGTGACATTGCCACGATAGACTAGATTATGAAAATTTGTTGCTGGGATCTCTGTACTGCCTTGGGCCAAAGGTAGAAAAGTCTAAAATCAGGCTTTTAAATGCTGTATCACATAGTCATTCTCGAAAGCAGTACTACTCTATTTAAAGCACTGTAAGAATTTGCTAATGACATATCATAGCTGCTGGATCAAAGCCTTATGTTTTAATTTCATTCCTTTTATTGTGTGATTTGAAAAAAAACACCATCTGCTCTTTACATTGTGTAAAAATGTCCTGATGAATGTTATTATATATAGAATATTACATAATATTTAATCCATTCCATCTGTTTTCTAAACCGCTTCTTCCATTTTCAAGTCACGGGGGAAGATGGAGCCAATCCCAGCTGACTATGGGCCCAAGGCAGGGTACACCCAGGACAGGAGGCCAACCCATCACAGGGCAACACATAGACAGACAACAATTTATACACATATTCACACCTACAGGTAATTTTTTTGAGTGTCCAATCAATAATATTAAATATAAATATTTATATATATATATATATATATATATATATGCCTATGTTATTAAAAGTTAAGAATGTTCTTTTTTTCTCTGCAGAGGTTTCCATTAAAAACAAGCTTTCGCTCTGATAGCAGAAATATACAGCCATGGCCAAAAGTTTTGAGAATTACAAAAATATACATTTTGCTGTAAAAAAAGTTTGCTGTTTTTATGACTGTAATTTGAACTCACTCCAGAATGTTATGAAGAGTGAAAAGATGAATTGCAATTAATTGCAAAGTCCCTCCTCTTTGCCATGAAAATGAACTTAATAAAAAAAATAAACATTTCCACTGCATTTCAGCCCCGCCACAAAAAGACCCGCTGACATCATTTCAGTTATGCTCTCATTAACACAGATGAGAGTGTTGACAAGGACGAGCCTGGAGATCAGTCAGTCATGATGACTGAGTTAGAATAGCAGACTGGATGCTTTAAAAGAAGGGTGGGGCTTAAAATCATTGTTCTTCCCCTGTTAACCATGGCTTTCTGCAAAGAAACAAGTGCAGTTATCATTGCTTTGCACAAAAAAGGGCTTCACAGGCAGGATATTGCTGCTAGTAAGACTGCACCTAAATCACCCACTTATCAGATCATCAAGGACTTCAAGGAGAGAGGTTGTGAAGAAGGCTTCACGGCACGCGAGAAATTCCAACAAGTGCTAGGAGCGTCACCTGTAGTTGATTTGTCAGTGGGATCGAGGCACCACCAATGCAGGGCTTGCTCAGGAATGGCAGCAGGCTGGTGTAAGTGAATCTGCACGCAACCGTGAGGCAAAGACTTGGCCTGGTGTCCATAAGGGCAGCAAAGAAGCCACTTCTCCTGGGGTAAAGTCATTTTCTCTGATGAATCCCCTTTCTGATTGTTTGGGGCATCTGGAAAAACTTCCCAGCCAAGAGGGTGGGCTCATTCACAGTTTTGGCTAAGAACATGAACATGGATAAAGAATGACACCAAAACATCATCAGAGAGCAACTTCTCCCAAGCATCCAAGAACAGGTGGGTAAAAAACAATGCATTTTCCAGCATGATGGAGCATGTTATAAGGCAAAAGTAATAGCTAAGTGGCTTGTGGAACAAAACATCTAAATTTTGGGTTCATGGCCAGGAAATGCTGTAGACTTTAATCCCATTGAAAACAATCCTCAGTAGGCAGGTGGACAAATAAAAACCCACACATTCTGACAAACTCCAAGTATTGATTATGCAAGAAGTATGCAGTCAGGATTTGGCCAAGAAGTTGAATGACAGCATGCCAGGACGAATTGCAGAAGCCTTGAAAAAGTAGAGGCAACACAGCAAATACTGACTATACTTTGCATAACCTAATGTAATTGTCAATAAAAAGCCTTTGAAACTTATGAAATGCTTGCAATTATACTTCAGGACCATAGAAACATCTGACAAAAAAGATGTGAAAACACAGACGCAGCAAACTTTGTGAAAACCTATTCTGTGTCATTCTCAAGTCTTTTGGCCACAACTGTACATTTTGAAGTGCAGGTAAACACTAAGTTTTGAGTATACCAAGATGCTGCAGCTCATCAATGCTCCATTTTATCACACATAAACATATACATTTCTACAATGTATGTTTTGGTGAACACAGCCATAGTTCTAGTAGTTTAGGAGCACAAACCCCTGTCTAGAAAAAAGTGGGACATTTTGGAGAATGCAGTAAAAACAGAAATTGGAAATATTTAGGCATTTTTCCAATGGAAATATATTTTATAAATATACACAAATTTAAAATCTGATCTGGAATAAACTCAAAGGTTGAGAGAGAGGCATGTTTCTCACTGTGTTACATCATTTTCCCTTTTAAATTGCACATTTGAATCTTTAGGGACTGAGAAGACTACTCATAACAGTTTTGCAAGTTGAATTTTGTCCAATTTTGCATAATACAGGCCTTCTGTGGCTCAAAAATCTGTGGACACTATTGTCTGATTCTCCTCTTAATGATCCACCATACATTTTCAATAGGACACAGATCTGGAATGGCAGCACACATCTTTACTGTCTTTAAGTCCATGTGAGATGTGCTTGGGACTAGAGAACTCTATGGCTTTTCTGGCTTTCTCTGTGCACTATAGAGTTTCAAGTTCCATTTCTTGATGTTGCAGAAGCCTGTGTTAAAGTGATAATCTTTTTTTGAGGAACATCCAAGCGGCTATAGTTTTATGATGGTTTCTCTTATAGTGCTTTCTGATGTCTTGAAGGTCACACACATTTAGCAGTGGTTTTTAGCCCTGCCCTAGATGAACTGAGATTTCTCTGGATTTCCTAAATACTTTTAGAACATTAGGTACTGAAGATGTTAAAAGACTTAAACAATTTGTAATCTTGCATTGAAGAATGTTTTTTTGAACTGATAGGCAATTCTTTGTAAAATGTTGAGCCACAACCCAGCTTTGCTTACAAAGACTGAACCTTTGGTAGCTGCTTCTTTTACATGTGATCATGATATTCTTACCTTTTACCAGTTGACCTATTTATTATGGAATGTTTCAAAATGGTATAATGTGAATATTCTGGAAGCTTTATTTCTTATTTTGCCCCATCCCAACTTTGTTTGAGTGCACATCATATTCCAGATGTGTTTATATTTAGGGAATAGAGAGAATTCAAGAAAATTGCAATTTTTTCTCAAAATGTTTGCAAACTTCCCAAAATGAATACAAAACTAGATAACTTCGAGGCAAACTAGTAAACTTGTAGGGAAATGGTGCACACAAGAGAAACTTACTTATTCTACTGATACTAACAGTTCAAATCTTTAGTCTTAACCTAAAGGAATCTGAAAAGGATCATTGGGGAATATTGCTTTAAAACATCTTGAATGCATATTTTCAATATTAATGGATGTTAGTCTTTCAATTTAAGGCCAAAACATTTCTGAAAACTATTATAAAGCAAAGTCTCAGGCATCAGAAAAAGGAAGCATGACTATTTCATGAAATATCTTTCTGTGAGGCATTTAAGAGGCCATAAGCCACTGTGAAAAACTGTGACACAGTGTGTTTCTCCATTATGGCACATTTCACGTAAAATCTTTATTTAATTATTCACAAATGTTAAAAAATTGGTAGAATTCCTTGGTAATTCATACTGTTAACAATATGTTAATAAAACATATGATTAATTTCACACGACCATTACTTGCACTGCAGGTTCAGTCAAAAAGTTCTGTATTTTCTAACAGAGAAGTGCAAATTGCACATATATTAGATTCGATTTACTGTATATTTAAATGGTTATAATCATATAGAACTGTTGTCCAAAACCTTCCATTATTGTAGTAGAGGAAACCAATCAGTCTGCAAGTTATGGTGATGATTAAGTGGGACTTCTGTGGTTTGTTTTTGAATCATATTACCATTCATGCTGTGAAATTGAGACTGGATGAGCTGTTGGAAGCCCGACATAATTCCATGACTTGAAATTATTATTGATGTTAACTTCTTAGACATTTGCCAAAAAGTGAACAGAAATTGTAGAGAAAACAGTTCAAACTGATGAAGTAACTTTGAGGTAAAAATGTGGGCAGAGAAAATGTGTGTCTTAAAATAGGAATGGCCATTGGCCCTTGGCCATATCAGCCCTGTGTGAAAGTCTATTGAGCACTTAGAAATATTGAATAAAAGCAGAGAACAGATTTTTTGGTAAGACATCATTTGAAGAATATGGCTCTCCAACAGTGAATTTGAGATATCCATGATAAAACACAATCACACAGAAGCCTGGGGAGAGACTGGCAAGATGGCTAACCATGTACTGAGACTGGCACCACTGTAGTTGTTACAATGCAAACTCTTGTTTAGTTTCATTTTTCCTACACACCCTCCATACAACAGAACAGTCTCTTTTACATCCACTGAAAGGTGCCAAGAGCCTCATGCATTTCGTATTATTTTAGATTTGGCACGCTGACAGTGACAATCTTTCAGGAGCTTTGCAGACACACTATCTATTCCCCGATTAGGGATGGGCATGAATATTTTCTATCACGCACTGGAATGGAAGAGGGCAATGATAATTTCAAGTGTTTGTGAGATCTAAAATGAAATAAGTTGCTTTTGTTCATCTAAATTTGTTATTTTGCTTTGCTTCATTTTTATTAAGACTTATGTGACTGGAATGAAGCCATATGAACTGATTATTACCACATAAAGTACATTGTTTGATCATTGAACAGTCTTAAAATGGGACTTCAGTGACCAAAACGCTCACAGATTTGTTATCACTGCACCACGTAATAAACACAAACCAGATTTGTCTTAGATTAGATAGTTCAAAGCAGTAAGCACACACACTCACACTCACACACACTGAGAGTATTGAACAGTTAACATATACACCCCAGGAGCAGTGGGCAGCCTAAGAGCTGTAATGCCTGAGGAGTGGTTCGGGGCCTTGCTCAAGGGCACTTCAATGTGGATGTAGAAAGAGAGGAACTTGCTGCTCATTCACTCTCCCCACCCACATTACTCCTTCCCACCCAGGGAATCACACCGGCACCCCTTCAATCCCAAACCTGCTTCGCTGACCCTTAGGCCAAAGCTACCCCTGTGGGGTCTCTTCATACGGCCTCATTCTACACAGGTCACACATGGCTTTCTAGACACGGAGTGTGTTTTCTTGACTGACCTACCAGCAGATCTGTCTCCTACTGAAAATGTTTGGTGCATCATAAAGAGGAGAATCAGACAATAAACTTGAACTGTTGAGCAGCTGAAGTCTTGTATCAAGTATTATTGGGCAAAAATCCACTTGCTAACTGCAACAATTAGTATCCTCAGTTCCTAAACAAGTGAAGAGTAATTAAAAGGAAAAGTGATGATAACACAGCAGTAAACCTGCTTCTGTTTCTGTTCTTATGCTACAACTGCACAGAGAGACAGACATGCAACAAGTGCACAGAGAGACAGACATACAACATGTTGCAGGCATTAAATTCCAAATTTGTTTTTCTATTTACAAAATACATTAAAGTTGGTCAGTGAAAACATTAGACATTTTCTGCAGTACAATAATGCTGCAGTGGCTCTGCAGAAGCCTCTCAGGGCCCTGTGAGAAAGATAGAGAAAGAAAGACATTGTGTATGAGATCAGTCAGTGCTGAGGCCACCATGCTGCCTCATCAGAACCCACTTCTTGGCCATGGGAAGTTCAGATATAAAAAGGCCAGATGCTGTATCTTCTTTCTATCACTCATTCATTCCCCCCTCTCTGCTTGTACTAAGGGTTTGCACTATACCAATGAGTGAGCATAACCCACTCCAGCTCAGTTGTTACACTGTACTGGAGACCTATCTTACATGTTAGACTTAACCTATTCATGCTCCGCTCACAAACGTTTGATTTCATTGCAACTGTTGCAAGTTTGGACGTGCTGATCCCATTATCTTTATGAAATATTGTTGTAATCACTGTTTAGAGTTGTTCAGGGCTTAATTTGTGTCAGATCCTGTTGGAACACGACCTGAGACCTACCAGATTGGTATTGTCACCTTATTTTTACCGCTTGTTTGCTTATTTCGAATGCATTTTAAATCTGCTTTAAAAGAGAATAGAGAGAGAGAGAGAGAGAGAGAGAGAGAGAAAGAGAGAGAGAGAGTCAGAGAGAGAAAGAGAGCGCGAGAGAGAGAAAGAGAGAAAGAAAGAGAGAGAGAGGAAGAGAGAGAGAGAGAGAGAGGGAGAGAGAGAGAGAGAAGGAGCAAGAGAGGGAGAGAGAGAGAGAGAGAGAAACACACACACATCAATCACTCAGGTTATGCAGTGATGCCTAAAGTGCATGGAGTTTTGTACACATCCTGTGAGCAATGTTACTGTGACTTGAACCAGCAACAAGGAGCGTGCTGGGAAAATGTCAGAAGACAGTCAAATTGTTTGACAATCAAAATATCTGTGGGACCCTAAACAGGCCGAAGTTGTTTTGGTGGGACAGCGTTGTTTGTTCTTTTGCCCTGATTATTACATTTAAAAATACACTTTGTTTGTTTTAACAGTAAACATTTTGTCAAGTGTGCTCCAAGCTTTGTGGATTTTTTTTATGCGTTCTGTGATTTCTTCTCTCCCCTGACCAGATGGAACAGCATGCTTTGTGTGCTCTGTGTGAAAGTAGTCAGTTTAAAATGCTTCATTACAAGCTGGACAATTACCTAATAGCTAGAGGTTTGAGGTTTGAAACGACAATGACAATTTTGCCACCACACAGATGTTACCTTGATTATATGACAACAAACACACACCGGGCAGTAGTGGTTTAACAGTTAGGGAGTTGTCCCTGTGACCTGAAGGCTGCCAGTTCAAATCCCAGACCGGTACAAGCACTGCTGAGGTACCCATGAGCAAGGTACTGTCCACTGCTCCCAGGGCGGTGCCCATGTCAGCTGTTCACTGTTCCATGGTGTTCTGTGCTGTGGTGTGTTCACAATGATAAATATTCTCTTTCACAAACAAAATATGCTAACATTGTGTTACACATAAAATTACAAAATGAACAATATTTAAAGTGAATAACAGTAGTTTTGACAAAAACTAAGGTTCTCACTTTCTCTTTAGGCTGAATGGATTTTCCAGCTTAAGCTTATGTAACCTAACATATGGTTGGTTAATGTAATTGCTATGACATAATGAATTTGTAGGCGGAGCCTGGGTAGACTGGTTGCATGACTGCCTCTGTTTGTGTGAAAGCATGTCGGTTTTAAATGTTATTGGAAAATCCTAATTTTCCAATGATTGGGGATTGATTAATTTGTTTTATTCTAAACATGATGAGTTGGAAATCTGTGGGCTGCGACACCTCCAGGCTGTGTTGGTAATGGAGTCGTTGACCATCGGTTTTGTTTATTTGCTTATCACAAAACAGTCTGTATACATTTAAGCAAGCAATTTTAAACATAAAAATCACTTGTTGTAATCATTTCTAAAAATAGAACAAATTTAGGCTCATTGATTGATATGGCATATTGCAAGACATAACAGACATGGTTGCCAGTTCGGTTTCTATATTCAGTGTAAAAAAACTTTTTGATAGACTTGGGAAATGTATTTATTGTGTTCGTGTTTACCATGTGCGATTATACAGTGAACTTTAATAGGATTCGTTGTGTATTAGGTCATGTTTGTCTGTATTTTAAAAAAATCAACTTGGCTAAATGTTCTTGTGGCCCATGTAAGCATTTTTGGTAGGACTCAATGTCATGTTCTGCTTGGGAATGAAGCACAAAATCAGTGTAAGAGTTGTTCAACTAGACAGGAACTTTCCCAAAGTCTGATGTAATTCTCACCTCACAGGACCAACGCTGTTCCTTAAGCTTAGGGATGCCCAACAAGTATTAATAATGATGCAGGTATTGTACTCATAAACCGCTCTCCAAACCAAACATCATGTACATCCTGGAAGAGTTCAAGCAGTAGTTCAGCCTCACTCAACGCTCCTGAATTTCTTCCACCTGCTGTGTCTGTTAAAACACTTGCTCTCATTTCATAAACAAACTTGTGTGTTCTCGGAAGTTGTTCATTGAAGCACACAGGCCCTGCAGCATTTAAACTCCTGACATTTTCCCAGGCAGCGCTCATTTGTGTCCATGGCACCTCCCTCTCCCTCACCCCTCTCTGCTGCTTATTGTAAGGGGTTAGCAAGCTGACTCATAGGAGGAGGGGGTATTTTTAGATACAATTTACCCCCCACCCCTGAGAACACGCACATGCACACACTCTAGCTCCCCTCAGGCCTCAGTCCTGGCCAATAGAAGAGGAAATAAGAATATTGACGTGTCAGAGACAGGAGTGACCAGCTGGATACATACAAATGAATAGAGCACTAAACACAAGCATAGGTCTTTTTTGGGGGACGAGATCTGGGATGGAAACACACGCACAAGCACAGGAAAATTACTTTCTTTTTGACAAGTAACATTTTCTGCTTCACAGGCTGTGTTTAAACAGCATGCACAAAACATTTGGTCAAATCACATTGTTGTACTTAATAAATTCTCTGCACAGCTCTGCACATTTTAATGCACAGTTGCGATTTATTTGCTGACTTTAAAATGTTGGACAAAATAAAACATTGCATATGGCCTATGCAAAACTTATGGCATTTATTTATTTATTTAGTCATTCTCCAAACCGCTTATTGATTTTGGGTTGCAAGGCGTAGCTGGAACCAATCCAAGCTGACTATGGGCACAAGGCAGGGTTTACCCAGAACAGGAGGCCAACCCATCACAGGTTAACCCATCACAGGACATCACAGAGACAGACAACCATTCACAGCTGCACATGGACACCTATGGGCAATTTAGTTCATCCAGTCAACCTAAACTGCAAGTGGAAATTGTGGGGGAGGAACCCACGAAACAAGGGGTGAGCTTGCAAACTTTGCGCAGAAAGGTACCCTTGACCGAACTGAGGATCGAACCTAGTACCTTCTTGCTATGACGTGACAGCGCTAACCACTGCACCACCGTGCAGGACTATCTACCCATCCATCCAATAAATGTGATAAAATATATAGAAATTGCGTGGAAAATAAAGTATATGTAATTCTCTGTAAAGTAAAACGTCTCTTGTGAATGTGAACATATTTTCACTTAGAAAAGCAGCAAAACTAATAATTTGCCTAGACTGTTTTAACGGTGGAAAACTATATTAATTATACATTAACATCTTTGCTTATTTAAAATATTTCTATGGACGATTAAGGAATATAAATGACTGTATCTCCCTGGAGCCCCTTAGGTATGACGCTGCTTAGGGCACCAATATTCTGAAACAATCACCAGTCAGACTGTACAGGAATTAACCATGAACTGCGGAGAGTAAAATCTACAGCTGATACAGAGAAGGTGAACGTATGCAGAATGAATAAAAATGATAAACCCGCTGTCCTTCTGTGGGTGAAAATCATGCAGTAATCAGACCACAAGCAGCTATTCTTCTCAGCAGAATTGCACAGTGCCCATCATTTCATGTCAGTGCAGTGAACCCTGCTTCATTTGTTTTACTGGAATCCTGTTGTGAAAGCGCTCCCGCCTCTGGGCCACTGAGAGAACATAAAGGAGGTGAGGAGAGTTCACATAGTGCTTATTTAGCAAACTTACTTAAAGATTTATTGATCGATTGATTGAGTTAATCTAACACCCACGAGCAAATACCTGCTGTACAGCTGCTCTGTGCTTCTGTCAAGCAGAAGATTTTAATTGAAGTCACAACTCTCTCTCTCCTTCCTTCTTTCTTTGTCTCTCTCTCTCTCTCTCTCTCTCTCTCTTTCTCTCCCTCCAGCTGTCTCATTTACCCACCCACTCATACATACACACACAAACACAAAGCCCAGCCTATGCAATATTATCAACATGGGAGTTCACCATTGATTTACAGTTCAACATGTTTTTGTTAATAAAGAGAATGTTTCCTGACAGGAAGCTGCTAACTGTCCCTAAACTATCAGAATGTTCAAGCTGATAGATGCCTGCAATCAAGAGGAAGCTCGGCTCTAACAATAAGAACAAAATCACACCCCACCCTCCACCCCCCGCCACCCAAACGCACACACATACGTACAGACACACGCACAGCTTGTGTAATATTGTTATGGGAGTTCACTTTTGGTTCATCGCTGAACAGTGTTTACTGTTTTGTCTTTTCTTTTTCCAAACAGGAACCCGTCAGACTTGTCCCCACATAACCCTCACACACACTCACACACACTCACACACACACACAGTCTTCAGCCATTGGCCCAGTCTCTGGGTGCTGCAGTGGGGACCTAAGCTCTTCAGTCATATTTACAGATTGCTATTTGCATACGACTCTGTGCCCTTGTTTTTTATAATGAGAGGAAGTGAAGGCCCTGTGTTTGGAGCCTGTCAGAGAGGCTTATGGGCTTTAGCACCTCTGAAGACTGAAGATAATGCACAGGAGGAGAATGCAGCAGGCATGTGTCACAATACAGTGGGATACATTAACCTCTGTTTACTGACAGACTGACAAAGACAGTGGACGTGAACCTCTCTGTGTCTCTCTCTCTCTCTCTCTCTCTCTCTCTCTCTCTCTCTCTTCCCTTCCTCCCCTTCTCTCGCTTTGTCTCTCTCCCTCCCCGTCTCTCCTCACCCTCTCAGTTTTCTTTCTCTCCCCCTCCTTCCATTCCCTCTCTGTCTCTCTCACTCTCCCTCTCAAAAGACTTGCAATCATTGTACAACTGCATTGTTATACAATGACCTTCAAACACGGAAATTATCAGTATGCATATGACATTGCGCACAGTGGTGTGCATATGTGTGTGTGTGTGTGCGTGCGTGTGTGTGTGCGTGCGTGCGTGTGTGTAAAATCTAGTTCTCCCAGCTATTTCTAACATGCCTTGACCCTGCAGGCTTGCCAGACACGGAGAAGAGATGGTGTGGATGCGAATGAACATGAGATACACACACTCTGCTGCTCCACTTCCACACTGTCCAATAGCTTTCCTCTATCTCCTTCTTAGGCTGTAGTGGAAGGAAGGGTTATTGGACAGAGCTGTCTCTGTGTGTCAGCTGGTGGGGGGTGGGGTGGTGATGTTAGTGGTGCAGGGGTGGGGGGTGTTCATTCACATCCGCACCCACTGGAGGAATTAAAATGCAGCTCGTGTTTCGTTTTCACCTGAACACCCACCGAATCAAATGCCTGCGTGTTGCGATTAGAGCTTAAATCATTCATTACTCACCATTTCTCCGTGCATTTCATTCAGCACCTACTTTATCTTAGTCCCTTTGAAACACCTTTCCTAGCATTTGTGCCATTTGAATATGACACTGAACCATGTTGTTTTGGAAGCACATTTCTTTAACATTTTCTCCATCACTAACTGTGCTGCATGCTCATACTATACTCATAAATGCTGCAAGTTTGTACATTTTTGAGGTGTGGGGACTCTGCTGTTGAGAGAACCGTGATTTCCTAATGCAGTGTGGCTTGAATTTTGCTGGTCTAGCGAAACGTCTGTCAAGACAGATAGCAAGCACGGAATAAAACACGGAACATAGCTTTGGCAAAATGTGGATCAATCAGAAGATGAGCTAGGGCTACAAGGCCTGCAGTAGTTATATCTGACATCACTCAAAAGAACAGTACTGCACTGCTTCAAAACAAGACGCCTTATAATGCTTCACTGCCATGACTGTGCATCCACCAGTGAGCCACTTCATTTATATCCACACTCACTGTCCATTTTATCAGCTCCATTTATTGCAGGTGCACTGTGTAGTTTACAATAACAGACTGCAGTCCATCTGTTTCCTTGTGTCATTTGTTAGCCCCTTTTACCTCGTTCATCAATGGTCAGGACCCCCACAGGGCCACCAGCGAACAGGTATTATTTGGGTGGTAGATCATTCTCAGCACAGCAGTGACACTAACATGGTAGTGTTGCAGTCCAGAGTGCTACTGAGGTTTTCGAACACTGTGTCACTTACTGTTCACTCTGTAAGGCTAGAGATGTACGTCCTATTAACTATGCATACACATTTACATTTACATTTACATTTATTCATTTGGCTGACGCTTTTATCCAAAGCGACTTCCAGGACAGAGGAAACA